>APFE030263775.1:1213-25239 GCA_000404065.3 Pinus taeda
ATTGTGATCGGCTGGAGCGAAAGAGCGAGAGGAGTATCTCTTTGACAAACAAGCGTTGGAATCCAAGTAGGTTATTCTCACCCACTTGTTAATTACAACTAGGAACCTGCGGTGTAGCATTGTTCGATTGTTGCTAGACCCCTGTTGGGCTAGTAGGGATCGCCTCTATCCGTAGAGGGGATTTACCTATCCAACAGCTAGGTCGGATGAAAAATAAGTCAGCTGGTCTATCGTAACGATCTTTCCATTATGAGGAAACTTGATAAGCCGAAAGACCGATGAAACAATAGCAGTCATAGTGTAAGACCAACTGCGACCCAAGAGAAGGTTGTAATCTAGAGGGGCATCAACCACTTCCACAGCTAGATTTACAGTTTTGCCTTCAACCCCTATAGGTAAATCCTGCAAAATGCCAAAAGGATGAAACCCTCAGCCATCAAAAGCCTTTAGAATCGTTGGGGATTGATTGAGAATATGATAACCAAGAGATCTCCAACACTAGATCGACATAATACACGTAGAAGCTCCCTCATCAATCATAGTCCAAAAACAAGGTCTGTTTTTAACTAACACTGGAATCTGGAAAGCCGTTTGATGAGGTAGGCGAGGTGTACTATTCTCTAAATCGAAGATTATTAGGTTTGAATTCTGAATATCAACAACTCTTATAGCAGACAATAGTAATTTATGTTGTGTTGGGCATGATTGCAGCACCTCCAAAGCCGACATTGCTGAAGGGGAAATAGCTAAGTCTTCAACAATGTTATAATTATGAGCAGCTCTCGCATGTGAATTGAAAGCTGACTTCTGAAGTATACCTTTAGCAGGCGGTTTGATTACTAGGTCTGGGTTAGGTTTCTCTATTTATAGCAGATTAGAACTAGAACGAGTTGAAGTTGATGGGTTTGAATTAGAAGATTTTTTTTTCTTACCACCAACAGGATTTTTACTACCATAGTCTTGCAATCGCGTCGCAATCCTGAGATGGGACATCATCATAATGGGTTCTTCCGAGGCATTTGAGGAAGAACCGATCATCTTACTATCTTGGCTAGGAAAAGGACCCTTCAAGATAGCAGGCATTTGAGAACCTTTGATGATTTTCAAAACCTCAGCTCGATGTGGGCAGTCTCTTGTAAAATGCTCCTCATCACAAATGAGACAAGGATAGCGAGGTTTATGTTTGTCGTCAATAGATTCATTTTTATCTGGTTTCTCTTTGAGTTTTGTTTATTTTTCTTCTTCCCCTTCTTTTTACCGTCGGATTTTGATTTGGCCGTAGATGATTCTACGACATGGATATCGGCAGGAATTTCAGCAGAAGAATCTCCTGTCGGGGAATCTGGTAAAGTTATAATAGGAGAAGAATTATTTGAAGATTTCTTCTTGCTTTTGGTGCTAACTGAACCAATCATATCATCAGCGGCATGAGACCCTTAAGGAGCTGCAATTATTTGATTGTGTTTCGGAAGGTCGGGGATTTTTTCATGTAAAGTACCTGACTGCGTATAGACGAGGTCAAGGTACTGAGCCTGAGCAATTACTTTTTCTTCAATAACAACTCCTACCTTAGCTACATCCTCAGTGATTTTAGGTAATAATGATTTAATGAACCATTATGCTAAAATTTGATCCGGAATAAAAAACTTTCACTAAATGTCGTCTACGTCGCCATTCATGAATATGATCTGAAATATATGTGGACGTTGACTGTTTTAATGAAGTTAATAATTTCGTACCATTGTCATATCTGATGGGCAACTGAAAATGAGTTAAAAAAGAAGTGGCTAACTGACTAAAATTATAAAAATAGCTTCATGGTAACTCAATGTACCACTTGGCAACAAGACTAATCAGAGTGCGTTGAAAAAGATGTAAGCAAATTGAATCATCAATAATGGAATTAGATGCACACCAGAGTTGATAAGTCATCACATGATTCGACGGATCTTCTCCTGACTTACCCTCAAACTTCGGGATATCACTAGGAAACTTATTAGGCATTGGTGGCCAATACGGAAGATGGATCGCTCGTAAGGCACGACAAATCAGGTAAATCCAAAGTTTCAATAAAAGGTAACTAACGGTTAGGGTCGTGAAAACCCTGGGTCACCAGACCAGCCCCAGGAGGAGGATATCCAGGATAACCTGGAATTGGATTTGCATTAGGAATAGTATATCCTCCCGGAAAACTAGGATTAACTGGACCAAACTGGGGTTGTTGAGGTTGCTGATAAGTATATCCAGGGTACTGCGGTTGACTTGTGACAAATTTACTTGGACCAGGTTGTCCTACAGGCATATGAACTGAAGTCTGAACTGTAGGTCCTGACTGTGGTAAAGAGGCTTGAGGAGTTGATGCAGGGACAATAGAAACTGGAGCTGCCGATACTCCAGAAGTAGGTGGGGTAGATTGAACAGAAACTGCAGTAGTTGCAGCAGCAGTTTGAGGCAGAGTTCGAGGTGAACTAGGCCCAGGCTGATGAACTACACCAGGAGCAGAAGTTGAAACAATAGGCTAGACAGGTTGCTGGGTTGGACCAGAAACCAAAGGTTGTCCAGGTTGACTTGATAACTGCACATTAGGTTGCAAAATCTGTTGAGTTTGAGATGGATCCCACACCATGTTCATTTCGGGGTATGGACCCATAAAAGGTTGAGCATATTGAGGAGAATAACTGGGTAGAGCGTAGGGCTGATAATTGAGAGGTACATTTCCAACTCCTTGTACAAATGGTTGACCAGAAGGTGGTTGGAAACCTTGAGTTGGGTACTGACCTTGAGGTTGATAACCTTGAGGCACGTACTAAAACTGGGGTTGACCTTGAGGTATATATTGATACTGGGGTTGACCTTGAGGTATGTACTGAGTCTGGGGTGGACCTTGAGGTGTGTACTGTCCTTGAGGTTGCCCCCTAGGCGGTAACTGACTACCTTGAGGTTGCCCCCCAGGCGGTAATTGAGTACCTTGAGGTTGCCCCCTAGGCGGTAACTGACTACCTTGAGGTTGTCCTCTAGGTGGTAACTGACTACCTTGAGGTTGCAGATTTGGAATAGTACTAGACATCATAAGAATTTCTTCTATGCTCAACAGTTGAGTTCCGTTATTACCAGTTGATATCTCATGTTCAATTGGTTGAGGAGATGCTCCTGAAAAAGTACTAGTAAGTGACTGATATCGAGAAGGAACAGAAGGACCACCATATAAAAATGTTTTCGGTGTTTGGGAAAACATAGATGACCATTTCGACATATTCAAATGAGGATAATAACCTCTGGGCGTAGGATGAAAAGGAATTCTAGGTGGTGAAAAACTAAGACCCAGGTTTTCTAAAAAGTTCGTCAATGATACGTACCAAGCGTCACTCCTAAAGGACTATAGAAAATTGATTCATGCTCCCTAAGTTCTAAAGTCGGTTGATTTTTAGGGAGAATTGTATCTTCGTCCGGACTAACAAGTTCTTCAATAGAAATGAGTCCAGAAGGAAGATTTTGGGTAATGATACTTCCTACCCTGGGTGAACCAGGACCACTAGAAGTTGGAGATGCAAATCCTGAAGATGGAGTGGCAGCAGGTTCGGTTTCAGGCTCAAAAATTTCAGGTTCTTCAATTAATTCACTAGTAGGAGAAATACTACTAGTAACTTCGGAAAATGAAATTGGCTCAGAAATATACTCTGTTGCTTGAACTTGATAATCAGGATGAATAATTAAAGATGACTCTCTAGCTTCCGGTGACCCAACTCTACTGTCACTAGGTGATACAAGAGCTCGTAGCCCTTCAAGTTGGCTTGGTGTATACTCGGGAGGTTGCCCCCGAAGTCTACGGGATTGTCTCGGTAATTCAGCCACGATTAAATATTTAATTACTTCACACGCAAACAAAGAAAATCTCAATAAAACCACCTAGAGTCTCTAAAGAACCAAACAATTGAATCACACACCTAAAAAAATCTAAGAGTTCAAACCACACACAAACAGTAACTTTCCGTACCAAAAACACTAGTTGGTGATGAAATCCAACATCGCAGAATTCAATACAGAAAGGGTAGTTGGAAGAGTTACCCCGATAACCTGCTTAATGAAACAGACTGGCACAAGTTTATTCACAAAACCTTCTCGAGTGAAGAGACCCCCCCCAGAGAGTCCAAGTGAGTCTAGTCGACGTCTGCTCCAGGTACAGTGAGACCCGTCCTTCACCGTCACCTTAGGAAAGAATCTTAAGTTTATGAACAATAAGGTTACCAACAGTAACAAATACAACTGGGGGAACAATCTACGATTCGATCTACGCACAAGGGTAGAGTAACAAAGCTCAATCCCCTTGAAGGCTCCTTGACATGATCAATTCGAGGTTTACCAACAAGTGACCCTAGGCTCATCGACAATGGTTAATCCGAGGTTTACCGTTTATAATACGTGCAAATCTTCTATCTTTCCTAATGAGAGAGACTTGATTGTCTCAAAGGTTCGGACATGATCTCGTGATTGACTCCTTTAAGAGGAGCTTCCTAGATTATATCAATTACAATTGGATTTATTTCTTACCGCAAGATATAGCTAATTGTTTGTTTTAACTATCTTGGAGAGTTAATTACTCCCTACTCCAAGATACTAGGCTAAGTTATATTGGTGATAAGAGCCCTCGAAATAAAAAGATTACTAGATCAATTTTAATTAAGCGTTACTTTTATGGGTTGTTTCTTAAGTCAATAGGTATGGAGATGAAACTTTGATGGTGTGAAGACTCGAATCCAAAAACACTAAAAAATATGCACCTAAAATGATAAACAATTCATTTTTCCTTCAATGAATTTCTAGCTAAAAGAAAGAGTTGAGAATGCAAATCTTTGAAAAACAAATCTTTCCTTTCAACATGTAAATGAAAAGAAATTTTTTCTTTTTCTTTTTCAATAAACTCAAAACGAGACTAGTAATTATGCTCACAAAAAATCCCTTTTCTTTTTCAACACTCAAAACTACAAAAAACAATTCTTTCAAAAGAAATTCTACAATTTCTAGAAAACACTCAAAACTACAAAAAACTAATCTTGAGATCTAAAAACTTCTAAAAACCTAATTGATAAAAGCTTCAAATATTTTTGAGGACGTCTTACTTAGTTGTTCAGTAAACTAAGGATTAATTCATTCAGAATAACAAATCAATAAAAAACACCCAGCTATGTTTTCTTTTATAAAAATGAAATTCAAAACTTATGACCAAGTTCGTTCAAAGATTTGCAAAGAGAAACGAAATCTATTTCTCACCAAGAGAAGATTTCACAAACCAGCCAGACTCATCAAGAAGACAAAAAGACACTAGGGTGATCTAAGGCTTCTTAGGCTTCTAATCTTTGAGTCACTACAGAGACCAAGTGAAAACCAATCTAGGCATGCAAAACTTCTAGAAAATCATCTAAAACAAAAATACTAATGGGACTTACTCACAAGAGATTTTTGACAGGACACATGTAGATCTAGGTAGAGACTAAAAACCATAAATAAATCCTAAACTTAACTGGAAGAAAACATTTTAGTTTTTTCAAAAATTTTGACAGGGTCCGCAAGCTTCCAGTAGAACTAGATGTGGTACCGCTCTGTGCACTAAAGGAACAATGCGGAGATGTCTGCACTGTCTTGTAAAAAGAAAGTGTGGTCCTCTTTGAAAATTTCGAAAAAACAAAAAATAATCCAGATCCTAAAAACTACCCAATCCCACACACATCAAGAAAAAACCAGAAACAAGAACAAGTTTCTGAAGTCAAAGACAAAGGAAAATCAAAAACCAAATTCAGTTCCCCAGTACGGTCGCCAATTTTTTGGTTGGATAAATTGATCTTGTGGACAAGGCCGATCTCCTTAGTATCAACAGATATCTAGCAACAAGCAGGACAAGCAAATCTACCTTTTTCTAAACATATTGTGATTCATTAATAAAAACTAAAGAGGTGTTTAGACCCTACCTTAAGTCCAACGCTAGTTTGTAGCAGCCATCCTTCAACTGTTCGAAAGAGTTTCCTTTTGAGAACCTGCAATCATAAACAAGCACACATCAAATAACACCTACATAGCTAAAATAATAAATCATGTTCATTATGGTGATCAAGGAATCCATAAAATAAACCATAAAACACAGCTTATTGAGAAAAATAAACTTGATTGTATTAACTTTGAAATAGAAGAATTTTACAACCTTTGGTGCCTTGATTAAGCTCTCCCTAGGGTCCAAAACAGGAATCTCCTCTACTTTGACAAGCCTCACACTCTTCCAAATGAGATTAAGAGGTATGTAATCTTTCCTCACAAAAGCTCAATTAGGAAGACTAAGTTCCAACAACATTTCACCTAAAAAATATTCAGCTTTCAACCTCT
Source organism: Pinus taeda (assembly GCA_000404065.3). Taxonomy (NCBI): domain Eukaryota; kingdom Viridiplantae; phylum Streptophyta; class Pinopsida; order Pinales; family Pinaceae; genus Pinus; species Pinus taeda. The sequence goes on from APFE030263775.1 coordinate 7,586, forward strand.
CCAGTAACCAGCCCAATGCTTCATTTTATAGTGCAAAGGAAGGAGGTTACAGGTCCACCTATGAAGGGATATAGTCCTCCTTCAAAGGGATAAGCTCCTCACATCAATGGGTTAGCTCCTTAAGGTATGGGATGAATGAACCTTAAAGGAGAAAACTTGCCACCTCAAGATTCCTTCCAGAAGCTTCCAGAAATGACTCAAAGTGAGTTTTTAAGAATATAATTGCGCCTTTTTAACTTTTACAAGGGTCCACACCCATAACACAGAGATAGAGTGGTCAGGTGCGCAGGGAACATGACCATTAGGTGCGGGACCGCAGGCAACGCTAAGAGAAAGTGCGAACCAGAGTTTTAGAGACTTTTAAGGGCTTTCTCTTATTTTCAAGGCTTGATATGAAGAACTAAGGTTTAAGACTTGCAAAGGAGGAAAGTATGAGTGGTGATAGACTCACACAGATTGCAGAATGTCAAGGTGACAATTTTTGTGCAACATACCTCCATTTCCATCACCTCCTCTTCCTAAAGAACCTTCTCCTTTTGGAGGTTTGGAGCTTTCACCTTGCAGTCTTGTATTCCTCTCTTCATAGAGGACTTTCACCATCTTTGTCATGTCAAAGAAAGCCTTCCTAAAGACCTTCTCATCCTCTATCATATTTGTAGGCTCTCATTCATGTGACATGTTTATTGAAGCCTCAACTACAATTTGAGGTAGAACTGGTAGTGGAGATTGTGGAAACCTTGCACTCCTTCTCGTTGGACCAACTTCAGGACTTTCAACCAACTTCCATTCTCCTCTCTTGAGCTTCAACCTTGTAAGCATCACATTCACTTACAAATAGTTAAATCCTCCTTGCAGAAAGAAAACCAAGAGCTTTGATACCAAAACTTGATCTGAACGGGAAAATTAGTTTTGTGGTACTAAATTCCTTTTCAGAATATGTTAAAAGTTCTTAAGGATTCATGAGGTTAATTGCAAGTTTAAACATGAGTTCTTGAGTGTTTTTATGTAAATTTCATGTGCAAATTAATAGAAAACAAATGACGGAACACCATCATATAATAGACATGAACATCACTAAAACAATATCACAACAACACATGATGAAGGAGTTCACCCCGCATGAGCTACATCTCCTTGGTCAAGCTTCCAATGGATTGACCCTCTCTATTATGCTCAAAATTGTGAATACATCAGTTTATAATGCTCAAATAGCTCTAAATCTTATTCCAATGGCTCCAGAATGACCAAAAATGTTTGTCTAGCCTCCTTCTACTCATGATTTGGCCAAAAACTGGAGAAGTTATGGCTTCCTCAAGTCTTTCTACTAAGCGCACTGCAATTTCCCCAAAATTCGGCACCATCCTACAATTTCGCCTAGATTTCCGCTAACCAGGGGCCATTTCCACCAATTTCAGGGCGAATTTGTCGGACACCTTAAATGGCCTATAAGGCCTTAAATCCAAAATTTATGGACATGTGGAGGGCCACGTGCCTAGGGCTAAGTCCAACGGCTTGCCCCTGCCGATTGGGCCCCTACTCTGCTCCAATGGGGGTCCAGCGGGTGGCACGTCCAAGGGATGGCCCTTGTGGCTAGCCCTTTCCCCAAAGTGTGCACGACGTCAAATTTAAATAAACATCGACACGATAGTATGTTAAGAAATTCATGTGTGGCGCATTGGTAAGAGGCTTGGACTTGTGCTTAGAGGTTGTGGGTTCGATCCTTGCCGCTATTGCTTGAACCTTAATTTTTTTTTGGTGGTCCCTGGGCTGTCACGTGGCGGTCTCTGGTTGGGCTACGTGTCAACCTATGGTTGGCCACCTTCAACCAATCAAATTCCGCCAAATGCATCGAATGACAAACTGCCACTTGGCACTACACCATTCGCCGAAGGATCCCATTGATTAGTCAACCCTACCACATCATCATACATAGCCAGTGCCACATTAGAAATACAGACTGATGACTAGGTTGTCACATTTTGCAAAAAAATCCCTTGTTTGGGAAAGCAAACAAAACATGATTCTGGGAGCATACGATGTCTGTTTCACACAAAACAAATTGCGCCGGATTCAGGATGACGAGCACTATGCAGTCATTTAGGTTCTAGAACAATCCAATAAATTTGCATTTTGAGCTATTTTTTTGAGCACCTAATCAGTTAATGTTGTCATGGTTGACCATAATCTTACACAAAGATATCCAATCGTAAATTCATCAAACTTACACAACAAATAACAAAGATACAACAAATATAGGTTTTTCTCATCAAGGAATAGAAAAAAACTCCAGAGTAAGGCTCTTGAGGTTTCAATCTGTAATCTTTGGTGAAAACATCTCGACTAATTTACTTTCGATAATATAATATCAAAAAATATACATAATCAAGTATTAGAGACACAATTTATCATAAATCAAGTTAACAAAACATTAAATTCAGAATTACATAAGAGAGACACTAACGCAAAATGATCAATCTATGTAGCAAGTACATTCAAATCGTTGTAACTTAAAAGTTTCTATCCTTCCGAAGCCAACCCCCTCAATATGAGAAATGAGGTCCTTATATATGAAATCAACATTATTGTATTTTTTAAATGTCTTTTAATAACATGTAACTTAACAAAGCAAATAAAATTTAAAAGGTTGTTGAATAATATTTTTCTTCTTCCCGAACTTTTTCACATTTGTCGAAGCTCTTTTCAGTGCAACGACCTGAATCTGAATCTCTGGGATAAGCACACCCTTCCCTTAGGAAATAGGGAAAATAGTCGAGGTGTTTGTATCTGAGATCTCAACTTGTTCACTTTTTTATTGTAAAGGTTGTACCAACGTAGTAGTCTGCATGACTGAAACTAAGATATTTGATCTTCCTATGCCCTTCTCCAACATTACGAAAATTTTCTATTCAAAATTCGACAGCTAAGGAACTGATTTTAGCTTTTCCCTCATGGATATCAGCTTTGATTCAATCCTGTGCCCGACACTTGGAATTTGTTAATGGACCATTTTGTCAAGAAGAGTTAAAATGATAAATTCTCTAAGGAGTCTAATATAGCCTGACTAGAAATAGCCCCTTCTTCATTGTATGAAAAGTTATGAGATCATGTCTCAACCTATTCATTGCCTCATGAAAACTTTGTTCTCCTATCATCCAACCATCATTGGTCCATAAGGAAGGAAAACCGAACCTCTGAATGTAATTTCATTCGGTCTTAAACCTTTTGATGGCTTTGGTGATTTCATCATTTGTCTCTTGAAGTAGTATTTTGCATTCTTTAACAAACATAAGGGCTATGATGACTTCTTCTCTGTCAGAAAAATTCAGAAGTTGTAGCTCTTCATCAGTTAAAGAGTCAAAGAGATAAAAAATGGAGTTAAAATCTTTAAGTCTCTCCTCAATTAAGGGAGTCATTTTCTTGATTTCATTACTTAAATTATGAATTATGTTCTTTTTATCCAGTCAACTAAAATTTTAACATAGGGCTTTAGTAAAAGGATTTTCTCGTTAATCATCACCCAATTCTTGTCCTTGACCTCTAGTAGGGTCTCCTTTCCCAAAGTAGATTCCGATAGAAAAATTTAACTTGTTCATCTTTTTCTATCAACATAGCTTGCAATCCTTCAATGCTTTTGTTCCTGATTTCAATAATATTTTCTAGTCCCAATCTTTCATCTTTTAGTTGTTGTTCTAGTCAATCCACCTTGGCTTTGAAAATTTCACTCTATCTGGATCCACATTCTGAGATGGATCTTTCATTAAAGCTTCATCCATATTATTTTTTACTTTTGAATTTCATCAGAATATATCTTCTCTTTGTTTTTTAGTTCCTTAGTTGTTTATTGAACTTTTCTTCCAACTTCTTACACTTGGTTTCACTAATATCCAAAGAGTTCTTTAATTCTTGTAATTTTGTATCTTGAATTTCATTTTGCTATAAAGTCTCCACTAAGTTGGTCATGTAGTAGTCTTGTTTTTTCATGCTCGCCTTCAGATTTTTAATTTCTTCATATTTTAGTTGCAATAATTATTTGGTCATTGTACCATCTTTAGGCATCCTTGATTGTTTAATTATTTTCTCCTCCATATCTTTAATTTAATTGAATCTTGTTATCATAGCTATTAGTGTCTAATTAAACTGTTCTTACACTTTGGTAATGATTGTTTGGTACTTTTTATTGTCCACGGAGGATTCTAATAATCTTCTTGCAGTTTGTCTATTCCAGATAACTATATCTGTATCATTTATCCTAGACAAGTTGATATCAATAGAATTATCCCTAGAACCAAGAAATTGTGCACTTGAATCGACCCTGGTTAAAAAAACATCAGGTTAAGCATATTATTTTAAAAGAGTTGTTGATAGAAATCTAGAGCCCAATTGATGAACATCTTTTTTCAGTGGCTAGTATTAATTCCCGCCCTTTAGCTTTTATCAGTGTTTTTGTTGTAACATAATTGTCAATCGATATAATGTTTTCTCCAGAGTCTTTTGCCTTAGCCGTCTCTATGGTCTGTTGGATCTACTTCAACATCTGACCATTTGCTTGTTGATACAAAATCCCCTCCTTTCCATTTTCCTCGCTACTTTTTATAGCTTTCTAAGTTAGAGTCACTTCTTCTACACTAATTTTATTGATTTTCCTCTTAAAAGGATTATCCTGAAGGATAACAGTTGCATTTTCTATGCTTTTCTGAGATGATGGAGGCAAGTCTTGCTTACCTTTCCCTTGATCAACAAAGTTGGCTTGAATCATGATTATTTCCGGTACCTGCATGGTAGCTAGATTTTCCCCATTCACAATAACATATTCAACATTAGCTAGCTTTTCAATATCAAGTTTTTAAAAATGAGTATATCCAGGTAGACTGGAGGATTTTCTCGCATCTAAAATAATCTGAAAATGATCAAAATGAAAAGATATATCTTTTTCCAATCTGAATGTTAACAATTCCTTTTCAGTGACGCCTAATGCATTTTTATGTTTAATTATCAGGTGATCGATAACAAAAGGTGTTATAATTAATGCCTTTTATTATTAGACATCAAATGGAAATCATTTAGATGTATATTTTGTCTAGCCAATTCCAGTGCAAAGAATTGATCAGGAACAAACTCGGGTAGCTTATAAGGTTCACCCTAGGAAGCCATAAGCACGGATGACAATAAAATTGGGCATTAAAAACCATTGTCTGACACTAGTTTCTTGTGTTAGGTAAAGAATCCTTCTAGGGTATATGGATATCCTGTTAGGAACCTTTTGTAGTAGTTTAATTTGTATATAGAAAGAAAAATTATCTATAAACTTTACACAACCTCGAGGGTCTTTCCTTGGGTATAAGACTGTAGACCGAGAGTCTATTTGCTTCTCTTTTCCTAAACTGTACTTATAATACTTAATCAATTTGGTGAAAGAGAAAAAATTCGGATAATTGAAAAAAACCAAGTGGACCAAGTAAATGCAATCCCTAAAGATGAAGAATTGAGATGTTGCAATTAGGTCCATAAAAATATTTATGGCCAAATAAGCTGTAAAATTTATGGAAATTTCAATTGGATTCACAAGCACTTCCTTCATGAACGTAAACATAGAATCATTTAAATTGAGGTGATCGACACACCCTTGAATGATAATGAAGAGCGAGGCCAAGGTGTGATATAGGGGTTTTAACGAATGGGTTTGAATAGGCAAAGAGAAGGTTGTAAATTTGTGAGGGTTTTTACTGAACTTTGCAAGAAACTAATCTTTCCCTCATCAATTCAAATTTCAAATTGTTCAGTTAGGTCTTTGTTAGGAAAAACTTTGCTCGTAGAAAGTAGATTGAGCATTCTAGACAAACAATTTTGGGATACTTCAAGAAAGAATTGATGACTCTCAGGGTAGACAATTATTCCAGTATCTAGTTGTAAAATTATTACGAGTAACATGATAGAGTTAGGGTAATAATGCATTGTAGGTAAGGAAACTCGCAAGAATCCAGATTGAATTAAACACTGACATGTTTCTGGTCCATTTCCTTTCGTTAATTCCATTCTTAGGGTGTAAATCTCAGTGTTAATCACCGGTTTATCTTTGACCTGAAACCACGGGTAAAGGAAACTATCTTCAATTGAGTTTTTATCCATTTGATATCAAATGTTCTAGTTGATTAACAATGGATTTGACAAAATTCAAGAGATAGGACTTGGGTAGTTACCTAAAATCTTAATTGCTTGGCTACTTGGACACGAGGTTTCGAGCGCGAGTTGAGACCAGGGTTAATACTGCTTTTGAGGGAAAATGCAGGACAAATTAGTTTTTAGAAGGCTTTAATCTACACATGAGGCAACATTTAATCTAAAGAGTATACACTTTAATTAGATTTCAATGCAAAACCATCAAGTAAATGATCCAGTAGAAATAACACTTCATTTCATTAATATCAAACACTGAAATATGCTTACAAACAAAATGGAAATAAGACTAGCTCGGGCGATGGTAGCTTATCTTTGAGAAGAGATGTGGCCACTACATGGCTTTGAATTGTGTAAACCAAGCTTTGAAAACCCTAAACATCTAAAAACCTAACCCTAGGAGATGAAGCGCCAAACTATGGGCCCAATTTGGGTAAATTGGTACATCAACTTCCCGAGGTTGTAACTTTGGCATACGATCTCTGTTTGATGCGCACAATACCTCTTTAGAAATATCTATACACATACTACAACTTTTGAATGACCAACATCAGTCGCTGATCTGTATTAGTCCAAGTTCAGGACTCGAAAAACTGCAAGAAATAGTAAATTGTGCTACAAGTAAAGAAACTGAAAAATGAAAGAAACAATGGTGGGGGTCCAAGTGGAATAGGCGGGTGGACACCAATATCCACCTGTATCATTCCTCCCCCCTTAGGAAGAAATGATCCCCAATGCGTTGAGTACCTCCATGAGATGAGGAAACTTCTGCTTAACTTGGTTCGTGGTGAGCCACTTTCCTTGGCGAAGGAGTTGGCCTACTTTGACAACTCGATATAGTTGGATCCTTTGTTGTAAGGTGTTCTTGATATGCGTGTCCATGATCTGATCAGTTGTGGCTTATTCCATGCAATCTGGATTTAACTCTGTAGGTGTGAGTTGTTCTGCAATGTTTGATGTGTCTAACAATGGTGGGAAGTATGGTCAAAGGTGATCCACAATGAACATTGGGTGCAGGCCAAGGAATGGGGGAATGATGAGTCCAAATGTATTGTCTCCCACAACCTTGGTAATGGTGTAAGGACCATATCAGAGTGGTTTGAGTTTTCAATAGGCTCTAGTAAGGCATTCCTTCTGCAAATGCAACCAGACTTTGTCGCCCACTTGAAACTTGTGTGGCACTCAATGTTGATCATTTCGTTGCTTGTACTTGGCATTTGATTTCTCTAGAAAGTCATGGACTTACTGGCAGATATGTTTGATGTGGCTTGATTTGTGTGTCCATGATCCGATCAGTTTTGGCTTATTCCATGCAATCTGGATTTAGTTCTGTAGGTGTGAGTTGTTATGCAATGTTTGATGTGTCTAGAAATGGTGGGAAGTATGGTCGAGGGCGGTCCACATTGAACACTGAGTGTAGGCCAAGGAATGGGGGAATGCTGAGCTCAAATGCATTGTCTCCCACAACCTTGGTAATGGTGTAGGGACCATATTGGAGTGGTGTGAGTTTTTGATAGGCTCTGGTAAGGCGTTACTTCTGCAAATGCAACAAGACTTTCCCACCCACATGGAACTTGTGTGGCACTTGATGTTGATCATGTCATTGCTTGTACTTGGGATTTGATTTTCTAGAATTTCCTAGACCTACTAGCAGACATATTGGATGTTCTCAGTGAATATATTTTCCTTATCAGCTTCAGACTGGACATGAGCTAAATCTGCTTGAGTAGCTGCAAATGGTATGGCCACATCAATGGGTCATAGTGGCTTGAATCCCAAGCCCACCTGAAAAGGGATGTGGCTACTCGAGCTAGGGACAACTCATTTGTAGCTATGCTGGACATAGGGGAGGCTCTCATCCCATGTGTGGATGCTTTGGGTTGTACATGTGCAGAATGTGTATGATCATCATGTTGACGTCCTTTGTCTGGCCATCAGTCGGGGGATGGAAAGCTGTGGACTTAGTGAGCTTGGTGTCCAACATCGACTAGAGATTGGACCAAAATGTACTTAGGAACCTACTATCTCGATCTAAGATGATAGACTTTGGGATCCCAAAGTGTACCCACACTCATTCAAGGAAGAGTTTAGCTATGGCTTCTGCTGTGATATTCTTCTTGTAGGTCGTCATAGTGGCCATGTTCGAGAATCTCTCAATGACCACAAAAACACAGTCATTTCCATGCTTAGTAGAAGGAAGGCTCGACATGTATCCATGGATATGGATTCCCAAGGTTGATTAGGGGTAGACATTGGAGTATATAGGCGTTTCTCCTTAATGGTCAGTTTGGCAATGGCACATGCAGTGCAGGATTTGATATACTTCCCGACATCCTATCGAAGATTCTGCCAATAGAAATACTTTTGCAGTATTGCCACCATTTTTTCGACCCCGAAATGCCCAACAGCTCGACTGTAGTACGCTTCCCAAATCATCTTGGCACTTTCGCTTGAAGGAACACAAAGGTGTCCCAAGTGGCATAGCTAGGCATCTTGGAGGTGAAAATATGGAACTTGCTGACCCTCCAAGAGCGTTTGGTATGTGTGGCTGAATTCTGGGTCACTTTTGTAGAGAAGTGGCCAATCAGAAGTCTCGTGCCCATAATAGTTGAGCACAGTGGTTAACGCCATGATTGGTGGTCGGCTAAGGCAGTCTGCCACATTATTGGTGTTGCCATTCTTATACTAGATATTTAAATGGAACTGTTGTAGGTATGTGGACCACTTTTGATGAAGATCATTTTGGAACTTCCCTTGCATCTGTATGAACTGTAGGGGTTGGTGGTCGGCGTGGCTGACCGTTTCCTTCCCCAAAATGTAATGCTTCCATTGTCGACAGGCCTGCACAATGGAATACATATCTTTGTCATATGTATGATACTTCCGGACTGTGTTTGAAAGTATCTCACTATGATATGCCACTAGATGCCCCTATTGAGTAAGGATTGTCCCAATAACATAGTCAGAGGCATCTGTCTCGATATTAAATGGTTGTTGCAAGTCTGGTAATGTGAGCACTAATGCAAAGTAGAGGCGATGTTTCAACTCTTCGAATGCCTTCTCTTGAGATTCACACCAAAAGAATTTTGTGATGTTTCAACTCTAAGAATACCTTCTGTTGAGATTCAGACCAAAAGAATTTTTATTTTTCTCCTCCCTTGGTGACTTGACTCAAGGGCCAAGTGATATGAGAGAATCCCAACACGAATTTGCGGTAGAAATTGGCATGACCCAGAAAGTTGTAGAGCTCTGTTAGAGGTTGGGGCTGGCCAATCCCAAATGACTTGGATCTCCGCTGGATCCACATGAACCCCGTTCATCAATAATGTATCCCAGATACTGAACCTGGGTCATGCCAAAAGTGCATTTCTCCAAATTGGCACACACCTTGTGTTGCCATAGTGTTTGGAGAATTTTTCCAAGTGTACAATCCAAGTATACCACTACAAATGAGTTGGTGAATGGCCACAATATGTCATCAATAAACCTCTTGAAGGTTGCAGGAGCATTCGTCAACACAAAAGGCATAACCAACCATTCAAAAAGGCCCTCCTTGGCTTTGAAGGCAGTCTTCCACGCATTGGAGGGTTCTATTGGTACCTGGTGATATCCAGACTTCAAGTTGATCTTGCTGAAATATTTTCCCCCTTGAGTTGTTCCAGAAGGTCATCAATCCATGGGATCAAGTAATTATTCTAGATAGTGATCTTGTTCAACGCCTAATAGTTAATACAGAGTCTCCAAGTCCCATCCTTCTTTTGTACCAACACAATCGGGCTCCCACAGGGCGATGAAATCAGCTGGATGTGACCTTTCTACAACAGTTCCTGAATTTGCCTCTTGATTTTGTTGTTCTCCAAAATAGAGTGCCAATAGATTGGTCCATTGGGAAATGGTGCACCTAGGGTCAGATTGATGGAGTGCTTGACCTGACAGTGCAAAGGCACCCCTCCAAGGGAGGTGAAGATGTCCTCGTACGCCTCCACGACATTGTCCATCTGTTGTTGTTGTGCAGAGGGGCCCTGTCTCGAGGTCGTGGCCACCGTATTTTTCTTTCCATGAGCGAGTATCATCAAGAAAACAAATTTCCTAGTTTTGGAAATGAGCTGACTGCATTGTTTTGCAGTAATCAAATAGATGGCGGTAGGCGGTGCTACCTCTGGTATCCTTTACAACTTATTTACCAAAGTAACAATAATAGCACGAGGCCTTGACTCATACCCAACATGTCACTTCCACAAGTATGGTTGGCCTAATAATACATCACAAACATCAAGGGGAGCAACATCACATAATACCTCATCCGTGAAGGGCTTGATGTTGTATGGAAGGCAGCACTCCTGATCATGTGAAGATCTATCCTGGTGAAGCCACCTGATGGTAAGCCCAGCCACTTCACAACCTCTACCGAAATGAGGTTCTTTTGGCTCTTGCTGTCGACAATGAACTATAGCAGGGAACCCTTTACCCACATTTGGGAGTGGAAGAGGCACTCCTCCTCCTCTAGATCTTTGGGTTCCTCCTTCTGGATCTTCGTGGTGGCAATGGTGGCGTTGGGCTTCGCATCGATAATATGCTTCCCTTTGTCATTCCCCTTATTAGGTTCTGACTCAGAGTCAGATCATGCATTTGATTTTGGAGCCTTCAACTCGTCCTCTAGTGACTGCTTGGCCCGACACTCACTTGTGTTGTGAATGGAGCTCTTATGGAACTCACACCACTTTCCCATGTCCTTCTTTGGCTTCGCGATGTTGTTCTTTGCTTGTGGCTTTGGTGGGATGTCCTGGCATGCCCCACCTTGGATTTGTCCTTTGTTCTATGGTTCAGGGGCACCTTTCCCTTGCTTCAGATTCGCAGATTCAAAGTCTCGCTTCTTCTATTTAAACTTTTTCTCAATCTTGACGGTGTATCGGTATGTCGTACCGAGCGAGGAGATGTCCAGGAACTCCATCTCGTCGTGGATGTACCTGTGTAGGTAGTCGCGGTACTTGAGTACCAGATATTTCTCAGAATCCTTGATACCCAACTTCGTGTGAAGGGTATGAAAAACATTGGTAAATTTCGGCACATCTTGGTTCCTTCCCTACCGCAACGTTTTCCACTTTATGTATTTATCCTCATAGTTCCTGATAGGGTAGTACTGCTCCTTGATGGAATTCCAAAACGAGTTCCAAGTGGGTGCAGCTGAAAACAATGAGGTCGTACTTTCATCCTTCTTCGCATAGTAGGTTTCCGCCAATCCTTGACGTGGGGGGTGACTTTGAGAAGAGAAAAAGTAATATTTCCTCGGCTGGAAAAATCATGAACAAAAAAATATCCTTCTAGTAGATTTAACCATTTATCTACAACTTCTGCATCTATTTGGCCCTCAAATATGGTAATGTCAAAGTTTACTTGTACCTTAAAAGGAGTGGAGCCTCTAGAGTGGCTGCTGGATGTGGATGCACCAACGGTGGGAAACCGTTGAAGGATCTGGGCAAAGTTATCGATCATCGTGTTCCTTTGCTTTTCGAGGGCCTCCTCGGGCAATATTTTGATAGGATCTCCTACCCCTTCATATTTATTTTCTTCCCCCATGGGTGATCGTCAAGGTTTGCGAGGCAGATCTTGGAAAGGTTCAACCAGATCGAGCCCTAACTCGTTATATCCCGACCTTGTTGGGGACATGCAAAGAAAACATGGAAAGAGAAGACTGCTTTGATACCAATGATCCAGATTTAAATAGGAATGCAAAAAATTACAAATATAACCATAAATACAAATATGCAATAGAAATAACACTTCATTTCATCAATATCAAATACTGAAATATGCTTACAAACAAAATAGAAATAAGACTAGCTCAGGCGATGGTAGCTTATCTCTGAGAAGAGATGTGGCAGCTACATGCCTCTAAATTGTGTTACAATTAGGCTCAAAGGCCTATTTATTATTGAGAAACAATGGAAAACCATAAACATCCAAAAACCTAACCCTAGGAGATGAAGCGCCAAACTATGGGCCCCGTTTGGGTAAATTGGTACATCAAGTTCTTTGGGTCGTAACTTTGGCATACGATCTCCGTTTGATGCACACAATACCTCGTTAGAAAGATCAATTTGAGGAATACAACTTTTTAATGACAAAAGTTAATTTATTACCCATGTTAATCAAAATTTTCCCCAAAAAGCGTAGTTTAGGGCCTTAAAACGGCTCTGGAAGTTCACGACCCGAAATACTACCAAAAATAGTAAATTGTGCTACAAATAAGGAAACTGAAAAACTGAAAGAAAAAATGGTGGGGGTCCAAGTGGAATAGGCGGGTGGCCAAAAATATCCACTTGGATCATTCCTCCCCTGTTAGGAAGCAATGGTCCCCATTACGTTGAGTTCCTCCATGAGATGAGGAAATTTCCACTGAACTTGGTCCCTAGTGAGCCACTTGCCCTGGTGAAGGAGTTGGCCTAATTTTACGACTCGATATAGTTGGATCCTTTGTTGTTGGGTGTTCTTAATTTGTGTGTCCATGATCCGATCAATTATGGCTTGTTCCATGCAATCTGGATTTAGCTCTGTAGGTGTGAGTTGTTCTACAATGTCTGATGTGTCTAGCAATGGTGAGAAGTATGGGCGAAGGCGGTACACATTGAACAATGGGTGCATGCCAAGGAATGGGGGAATGTTTAGCTCAAATGCATTGTCTCCCATAGCCTTGGTAACAGTGTAAGGACCATATCGGAGTGGTCTAAGTTTCCGATAGGCTTCAGTAAGGCGTTCCTTCTACAAATGCAACCAGACTTTGTCACCCACCTGAAACTTGTGTGGCACTCGATGTTGATCATGTCGCTTCTTGTACTTGGCATTTGATTTCTCCATAATGTCATGGACCTGCTGGTGGATATGTTGGATGTGCTCAAAGAAGTTGTTTGCCTTATTGGCTTCTGACTCGAGATGAGCCAAATCTGTCTGAGTAGTTGAAATGGTATGGCCACATCGATGGGACATAGTGGCTAGAATCCCAAGCCCACCTAAAAAGGGTTGTGGCTTGTCGAGCTGTGGAGTGCTTAGTTATAGCTATGCTGGACATAGGGGAGGCTCTCATCCCATGTGTGTGGATGATTTGAGTTGTACATGTGCAGAATGTGTACGATCATCTTGTTGACGACCTCTGTCTGTCCATCAGTTTGGGGATGGAAAGTTGTGGACTTAGTGAGCTTGGTGTCCAACATCAACCAGAGACTGGACCAACATGTATTGAGGAACCTATTGTCCCGATGTGAGATGAAAAACAGTGGGATCCCAAAGTGTACCGACACTTGTTCAAAGAAGAGTTTAGTAGTGGCTTTTGTTGTGATATTCTTCTTGCAGGCTGCCATAATGTCCATCTTCGAGAATCTGTCGACGAGCACAAAAACACAGTCTTTGCTATGCTTAGTAGAAGGAAGACCTGACATGTAATACATGGAGATGGATTCCAAAGGTTGACTAGGGGTAGGAAACAGAGTATAGAGGCCTTGCTTCTTGATGGTCGGTTTGGCAATGACACAGGCAGTGCAGGATCTGATGTACTTCTCGACATCATGTCAAAGATTCAGCCAATAGAAATGCTTCTGCAGTACTACCATTGTTTTCTCAACCCCGACATGCCCAATGGCCTGACTGTAGCACACTTCCCCAATCATCTTGGCACGCTCGCTTGAAGGAACACAAAGGTATCCTAGGTGGCATAACGGGCCATCTTGGAGATGAAAATTTGGAACTTGTTGACCCTCCAAGCGCGTTTGGTATGTGTGGCTGAATTCTGGGTCACTTTTGTAGAGAAGTGGCCAATCAAAAGTCTCGTGTCCACAAGAGTTGAGCATAGTGGTTAACGCCATGATCGGTTGTTGGCTAAGGGAGTCTGCAACATTATTGGTGTTGCCCTTCGTATACTTGATAGTCAAATGGAACTATTGTAGGTATGTGGACCACTTTTTATGGCGATCATTTTGCAACTTCCCTTGTGTCTATATGAATTGCAGGGGTTGGTGGTCTGTGTGGATGACTGTTTCCTTCCCCAAAATGTAATGCTTCCATTTTCAGCAGGCTTGCACAATGGAATACAAATATTTGTCATAAGTGGGATACTTCCAGATTGTCTCTGAAAGTGTCTCATTGTGATATGCCACTTGATGCCCTGTTGAGTAAGGACTACCCCAATAGCATAGTCAGAGGCATCTGTCTTGATCTCAAATGATTGTTGCAAGTTTGGTAATGTGAGCATTAGTGCAGAATAGAGGCGATGTTTCAACTCTGTGAATGCCTTGTGTAGAGATTCACACCAAAAGAATTTTGCGATGTTTTAACTCTGTGAATGCCTTCTATTGAGATTTAGCCCAAAATAAATTTTCTTTCACTCCTCCCTTGGTGACTTGACTCAAGGGCCAAGTAATATGAAAGAATCCCAACATGAACCTATGGTAGAAATTGGTAAGACCCAGAAAGTCGCGGAGCACTATAAGAGTGGTTGGGGCTGGCCAATCCCGAATGACTTGGGTCTTCGTTGGATCTAGATGCACCCCCCTTTCATCAATAAGGTATCCTAGATACTAAACTTGGGTCATGCCAAAAGTGCATTTCTCCAAATTGGCACACAACTTGTGTTGCCGCAGTGTTTGTAGAACTTGTCGGATGTGGTGGAGGTGCTCTTCCCAACTCTACCTAAAGATAAAGATGTCATCCAATTATACCACTACCAATGAGTTGGTGAATGGCCATAAGATGTCATCCATTGTTGAGATTTTTCTGTTTGAAATCAAATAGGAAAAAATCTCTGAAGGATGACAACAATAGGGATTCAGTTCCTAGATTAGCTCCAGGTTGTTGGGAGGGAATTAATGCCTCCTATATTTGATGTGATGGAGTTATGAGGCTGTTAGATTCTCTATGCTATATAACAGGCAATCATTCGGATGATTTCTAAGAGAGTGTGAGGATTTCTTGATGTAATCTCCAATTTGATTAATATATTCCTGATGCCTATGTTTGGTGGACATAGCCCAGATTGGTTGGGTGAACCACGTTAATTCTTGTGTTTATGTGATTGAATATTGTTGTGTATTTATTTAATTTGATTGTGCACCTATACCAACAATTGGTATCAGAGCAGCGTTGGAGGAGCTGCACAATTTGGAGGTAGAGCGCTGGTGTTGCTGGCGTGGAGATTTTTTTTTCTCTGATTGCTGTTCATGGTGTGTGGAGCTGTATTGGCTGGTGCGTTCGCTGATATATCCGGGTGGATAGCTGATGCGTGGATTGCTGTACGGTGGATTGCTGTGCGGTGGATAGCTGATGCGTTTCCTGTGCGGTGCGAATTTCTTACTGTCCATAGCTACGTTCTCTTAGCTGTAGCTCATGCCAATTACAGTCCATTAAGAGGTACATATCGAAAATGAGGGTTTTCTGAATGTTTTTTAAAGCCATAAAATTGATGGATGGGAACGCAAAAATGTTGTCTCATGCGTATTTGAATTGAGTTGAACGCAGTGTGATAAAACCCGCAGTCAATTTTTTTTAAAACGCAGTGTGATTTGATAAACACACATTTTTTGAATTGAGTGGTGCGTATTGTTGTTGACTGGACTCGGGTTGCAAGCCGAACATTTCTATTAAATTGCTGTTGCTGGTGCGTACGAAAGAGTTTAATCATTATAATATCAGAGAGGCTACAGTGATTGCTATGTCAGATTTTTGATGCTAATTGGCTCGGTATCCTTGCAAGATATATCTTTAATACAATTGGTATGGCAGCGTAAAACAAGTTGTAATTTACAATCAGAATGTTTAAAGCGTAGTGAAACTATTGAAGAGTCTTTTTTCGTGGGGAATGGCATCTTAAAACAAGTTGATTCAATTTTTTAAAACGCATTTGAATTGAGGAGTGGAGTACGTAGTTTTAATGCCATTAACCACAAAGAGGTGTACGTAATTATTTTAAAGCCATTAAACAAAAAGGAGTTATAAAGGCTTTAAATTATGTAACATGGTTTTCAAAAAATTAAAAGGCTTTAAAAGTGTATGTATTTTTTGTGGGGCGGAATTTGCACAAGTAAAAGGAAGGTTTTTTTAAAGAAAAGTAATATACGTGCAAAGGGCAGTTTTTTTTTTGTAAAGGCACAGACGGTTTTTTTCTTTGTTATGTAAAAACAAAGGCATAGGCAATTTTTTAAATTGTTGGTTGGCTATTGGAGATTATTGTGTTTTTTTTGTTGATACAAATGGCGAAAACTCAAAGTGCCCAGTTTGAAATTGAGAAATTTAATGGAAAGAGTAATTTCGAGATCTGGAAGGTGAAAATGCATGACTTGCTTGTCCAACAAGGCGTGGTAAAGGCATTGATTGGTAAATCCAAACAACCTTACAACATCACAGATGATGAGTGGGACGAGATGGATGAAAGAGCTCTAAGTGCCATTCGATTATGCCTGGCGGACGATGTCCTGTTTAATATTGTGTAGGAGACAACAGCTGCTGGTTTGTGGACGAAACTGGAGAAACTGTACATGACCAAATCCTTAACCAATAGGATTCTCCTGAAGCGACAGTTGTACGGTTTGAGAATGAAGGAAGGTACATCAATTGCTGATCATTTAAATGCTTTTAATACTCTTCTTGTGCAATTACAAAGTATGGAAGTAAAAATTCCATCCGAGGATAAAGCTATTACTTTATTGTGCTCGTTGCGCGAATCATGGGATCATTTTGTTACTTCTATAAGTCTTAGTTCATCAGAAACTATTGAGTTTGATGATGTAGTTGCATCCTTATTATCGGAAGAAACAAGGAGGAAGTCGCATTCCAAAACCTCTACATCAGAAGCCATGATGGTTAGAGGTCGTTCGAAAGAAAGATGCCCCAGGAAGTCGAGCGACTCACGTTCAAAGTCGAAAGGAAAGAAGAGTAAGCTAAAGTGCTGGTTTTGTGGCAAATCATGGCATTTAAAGAAGGACTGCTGGAAGCGTCAGCAGCAAACTTCAAAAGCAGAGTCTTCGACAGAGAAGAAGGAGGCGAATACGATAGATACAGGTTCGACATCAGGTTCAGGTATGAGTGATGAAGTATTATCAGTTAATGTGTCAAATCATGGTCAACATTGGTTGTTAGATTCCGGGGCATCAAACCACATGTATATCCATAAAGAATGGTTTAAGGAATATAAATAAATTAATGATGGAGTTTTGTACATGGGTAATGATGTAACATGTAATATTGTTGGGATTGGGACCATACAACTACAAATGTTTGATGGGACAGCTAGAATATTAACTGATGTGAGGCATGTACCAAATTTACAGAAAAACTTGATTTCATTAGGAAAACTTGATTCAAATGGGTATAAAACTGTAATTCAAGGTGGAGTAATGAAAATTTACAGAGGCATTTTACTAGTTATGAAAGCTAAGAAAGTAGGAAATCTATTTCAGTTAGATGGAGGTACAGGGTCAGATTTTGTGTCTACTGTG
>APFE030263775.1:33967-74421 GCA_000404065.3 Pinus taeda
ATAAGAAGTAATTTATAATGAATAGTCATAATAATAATAATAATAGAACAACTTATGAATTATTTACTGTTTAAATTATTATTAAGAATTTAGTAGATTAATGATTATAATATTTGAATATTAATTATTAATGCCTTGAGTTTGAAAAGAAAAAAAAAAAGAGGAAAATACCTATTGAGGGCAAACCTAGGAAGCATTGGAGGTCATAATTTCTCTGATTAAGGGAAACCAGTTACTACTGATCTCGATGCCATTGTCCCTATTGAGATTATGCGGATGCTTCATAATCTCAAGAGCCTCTCTAATTTTCCATCTATGATGATGTTCTTCTCTTGCGATAATTGAGGCGTTTTCCACACAGAGATCATGCCTAGTTTTAGAAGAGTGCTCTGCAAGGGCCGAGGTACGAGATCTATCATTCCTAATATCTGCTATATGTTCTTTTAGTCTTGTTTGCAAGGAACGACCTGTTTCACCAATGTAACTTTTCCCACATGAACAATCTATTTTATAAACTCCCTTAAGTTGGTGTCTATCAATATTATCCTTGACAAACCTCATACTATGTTTAATAGTTCCGAGAGCCGAGAATTGAGTGATTATGTCCTTCTTTCTCAGGATTCTTGCAATTTTGTCTGTTACCCCTTGAATATAAGGTAGAAATGCTTTCCCAGCCTGAGGTTGGTCTTGAGCTTTCAGCTCCTGAGAAAGAAGGCCCTTGATTCATACCCTTTGAAACCAGCTTGGTGGAAACAATTCGTAGATGACACAAACATAAAATGGACTCATGGAAAAGCAAAGCTTGAAAATTTTTTCATTCACCTTAACTCTATCTCCCCTGAAATTAAATTCACAATGGAGGTGGAAGAAAACATGATGATCCCATTTTTAGACGTGCTTATCATTAGAAAAGAGGATGGCTCCTTAGGGCATAAGGTTTTTAGGAAGTCAACCCACACATAGAGCTACCTCCATGCAGACTCCCACCATCACCCATCCCAAAAGTTCGGTGTTCTGAACACTCTGGCTATAAGAGCTCTTAGAATATCTGATTCTGATCATTTAGACGAAGAAAAGAAGCACTTAGTATCAGTTTTTAAAAGTATAGGCTACAAAGAAAAAGAAATTAGGATGGCTATAGAAAGGGCTGAAAAAAGGGTGTTTTCTCAGGAGCCGAAAGCTCAAGACAAACCTCAGGCTAGGAAAGCGTTTCTACCTTATATTCAAGGGGTAACAGACGAGATTGCAAGAATCCTGAGAAAGAAGGACATAATCACTCAATTCTCGGCTCTCGGAACTACTAGACATAGTATGAGGTCTGTCAAGGATAATATTGATAGACACCAACTTAAGGGAGTTTATAAAATAGATTGTTCATGTGGGAAAAGTTACATTGGTGAAACAGGTCGTTCCTTGCAAACAAGACTGAAAGAACATATAGCAGATATTAGGAATGATAGATCTCGTACCTCGGCCCTCGCAGAGCACTCCTCTAAAACTAGGCATGATCTCTGTGTGGAAAACGCCTCAATTATCGCAAGAGAAGAACATCATCATAGACGGAAAATTAGAGAAGCTCTTGAGATTATGAAGCATCCGCATAATCTCAATAGGGACAATGGCATCGAGATCAGTAGTAGCTGGTTTCCCTTAATCAGAGAAATTATGACCTCCAATGCTTCCTAGGTTTGCCCTCAATAGGTATTTTCCTCTTCTTCTTCTTTTTTTTCAAACTCAAAACATTAATAATTAATATTCAAATATAATAATCATTAATCTACTAAATTCTTAATAATAATTTAAATAGTAAATAATTCAGAAGTTGTTCTATTATTATTAATTATGACTATTCATTATAAATTACTTCTTATGATTATTAATAAAAATTATTATTAAAATTATCTTTGATTATTATTATTATAGATTATAAACTATTAGTATTATCATTGATCCATAAAATTAATAATAAATCCATCTAACCCTAAAATAATCTAATTAATATTCAAATTAATTAATGATCTCATTAATTTTAATAATTAACTCATTATTATTAATATTTAGTATATCATAACACTTACTAATTATTACTATTATTTATTATTTATAAATAACTATTAATATTAATTATTTACAACAATTACAATACTTACTATTTATTATTTTATTAATTATCATATATTAATTTTGTCAATATTTTTGAAGATTATTATTAATAAATTTAACTACAAGAAATTATTATTATAAATTTTTTAATTATTAAATTATTATATACAATAATATATATATATATATATATATATATATATATATATATATATATATTATATATATATATATAATAAAAATTAAATAAATTATTATATACAAAATTATTATATTAATTGAGAGAATATTTACTAAGTAATTTCCACCTTTTATTAATATTATTTATCATCAGAAATTAATATTATATGATTAAAATTAAAATAAACCTAATTTAATAAAAATTAAATATTCTGATAATAATAATTATTAAACAGCCGACCTTCAACATTTTAAACCAATACAGATTACCTTATAACTATTTACATCTAGCTATCAAGCTCTTCTTCTATCACACTCAGTAATAGTCCTGACGATGGATCCCTGTTGGGATTTGAAACGTTGACAGCAAAATGGTTTTTACTGTGGGTTCTCCGATTAATAAAGAAGATATTAAATTATAATTTACTTCTTGGGCGCGACTATGTTTACGGCATGGGAGCTATTGTTTCAACACTCTTTCGAGTGATTTGTTTCCCGCATGAAGGCAGAATTGTCACCGTTGACCAACTTTCATTTCCCAATCCAAATATGGCTCCTAGTCAACCATCTTCCCTAAATGGTCCTTTTGTACCAATGGTATCATCCCTGCCACGGATTAATTATGTTCCATGCCTACTTCAACTAACGATCATTCAGTGATGTTGTACATCATGTACTGGGGGCATTGGAGCCAGATCTCTCCTTCATGACCACTTATGAGTTGTGAAACAAGGGGTCCGAGGATGGTTCGTTGTCTTGCGTCAACCTCGTTAAAAAATGAAACAAGTATCTTTGAGGATAGTTATTTTACTGTGTCAACCTTGTTAAAAAATGAAACAAGCCCCAAGGATGGTTCGTTGTCTTATGTAAACCTCGTTAAAAAATGAAACAAGGATCTTTGAGGATAGTTCTTTTACTGTGTCAACCTCGTTAAAACATGAAACAGGCACAAGGATAGTTCATTGTCTTATGTCAACCTCGTTAACAAATGAAACAAGGGTCCCGAGGAAAGTTCGTTGTCTTGTGTCAACCTCATTAAAAAATGAAACAAGGGTCTGAGGATAGTTCGTTGTCTTGTGTCAAACTCGTTAAAAAATGAAACAAGGAGCCCGAGGATGGTTCATTATCTTGTTTCAACCTCGTTAAAAAATGAAACAAGGGTCTACGAGGAAAGTTCCTGGTCATGTGTCAACCTCGTTAAAAAATGAAACCAAGGGGCATGAGGATAGTTCTTATACTGTGTCAGCCTTGTTAAAAAATGAAACAGGTCCACGAGGACAGTTCCTTGACTTGTGTCAACCTCGTTTAAAAATGAAACAAGGAGTATGAGCATAGTTCCTTGTCTTGTGTCAAGCTCATTAAAAAATGAAACAAGGTCCCTTGGAGCAAGTTCCATTCGAGTGCTTGATTAGATCTCGTAAAATCCCAATCAAGTCTTTCACCAAATCTCGTAAAAGAACCTTCATTCCATCCACTTGATAGCCATGAGTATTCTACTTAGGTGAATGTAATGAAGCTTGGGGGGCATGCACCTAATGGTAAAGTTAAGTTTCCCTGTAGGTTATGTGAAGGGAATCACCCCATTCACCTTTGTCTATCTGGACAAAGCCAAAAAGGTGTTGGATAACCATCATGCTTCACCGCAGTGACTTCCATCTGGTTACAGGAGACTCTCCCTTTCATCATGTTGGGGGCATGTAAACCAATTCCAAGCATAGTTTTTTCATTTCAAGCTTGTGTAAGAATGAAACTGAATTCAAGCATAGTTTTTCATTTTAAGCTTGTGTAAAAATGAAATTGAATCCAAGCATAGTTTTTCGTTTCAAGCTTGTGTAAACATGAAACTAAATCCAAGCACAATTCCCTATGGTTCAAGCTTGTGTAAAAATGAACCCATTTCCATTTTTAACCCTCGTGATTTCCATTCTATCAGCCTCTCTCGTCAAATGAGCCTTGGTTGTTTTTATCCCATCGCCACCATCCCTTTGGCCAATCATACGCTTTCACTTGGTTGTTTTACCTTTTTTGAGGGACAGTTGCAATGAGTGGTCTTATTAGCCAGCCTCTTCACATAAATCAACATGTTTTGAGAAGTTCCAACATCACCAAAACTAGTTTCTATCCTAGACACCACTCGTTCCTTAAAGTGGAGTCCTCTTTAAGCTCTTTTCAGACTCTCTAAACATGAAAAGATTGTTAAGCACTTGTCGTTTCTAGCTCGTTAATGGATTAGAATCGATATCTGCTCAGTATAGTTTTACCCCTTCTTCAGGCTGAGATAGATTAACTACGAAAAAGGTACTCGTTGGTCAAACATGATCAATAGGTTCTCTCTTGTATTGTTTTATGTTTTTTCGGGCTTGAGAAACAAATATACGAAAAAGAAATTTTGGAGTTTCCTTTTAGTCCCTTTTTAGACTCTCTAAATGAGAAAAGGACCGAGTTATCTTTGTCGTTAAACTCGCTAAAAACATCAAATAGCAACGAACTTGTCCATCTAGACAAGACCAAGTTTCACCTTCGCTAGACTCGTTAAATCATCAAATAGCGATGGATTCACCCAAAGTGTGAAATTATACAACAAGCATATGTTATCCTCCTCAAGATTGATCAAAAATAAAGAGGTACTGGTCAAAAATGACTAGGGAAAATTTGGAAAAAGCTGGGAACACTTTATGCTAGCAGGTCTCTCTTGAACATGACACTTTCACCTCATCACCGTGACTATGTGGGTTGGGTCATTCAGCTTGATGGTTATCATATCGTTGGTCTATCATACCATCCATCTCTTTGTTTTGGGTCAATGCTACCAATTCACTTCAGTGTCACCGATATGTTGAAGAGAAGTCATTCAGTTCAAAACCTCATCCTTTAGAATACAGTAAACCTTCATTTTCATGCCCGCCATTCCTAAACCTTGTGTCGTCAGTTGATGTTTCATCTCCAAAATTATTACCTCATTTTATGTCGTTGATGTGGGATACATCAAGGCCCACCTGTGACGAGTCACTTCTTGTCGACATCAGCACATCATCCAAGAAGTTGACTTAGAAACACCCCTTCAGTACCTTGAGGCTCGCATACATCAATGGCAGGTTTCTCGCTTTCAGCGATAGGTTGACATCAATGGCCTTCGACCGAAAGACTTCGTTTGGTGTTCGACATCAAATCATTTATTCACACCATGCAAAATGTATTGCAGTACCTTGAGGGTCATTATCATTATTGGTGATTCCTCTTGCGTCTGTTAACAGCTTACATCATTGGCTGGTAATCAGATGATGTATCTCCATGTTCGACTTCAGATCATCTATTCACATGATTAGACTTGTACTTGAGTGAAAGATTGGACGAGATTGAAGACCCCGGATCTAGTTTCATCCATCCAGACTGCAATATATTCAGGAGTACTATATCAAATGTATAATGGCCTTACATTCATGGTCATCCATTCATGGGTCTACATCTGTAGACGACTATATATGTACATGTAATGAAAGTTTATAAAGCTGAGCATGGGTATGCCTTCCCTCAACTAATTATGAGAAAAAATCAAAGTATCATGATATTTGTATTGTAATTGATGTAGGTCACCTTCCGGTTCAAAACCTTCTCTCCAAATGGTAAAGCATCTCACTCGACATGGTTATTTTCGACTTCATGCTTTAGGGGGCATCTGTTACAGGAATATTTGGGCACATCAACTCCAACTTCCAAACCTATATTATTAGGGTCCATCAACCCCTAATTTAGTTGTTTTCATTCCCTAATGAAGTTAACCTACATCATGCTTGCCTCCCAAAAGTTTCATGACACCATTCATCCAAAAAAATGTCCCTAAGGAGATCATCGCAGGTGGCCTTCTATCTGGCTACAATGAATGGCAGGCATTACACTGTCTGGGTGCTATGCATAGCACCTGGCCTTTGTATCACCTATGATGAGCGAGATCCATCAAATTTTTCAAATGAATCCATTGGATTCCTCATCCAATGGATGCTTCTAAAGGTTTCTAGAAGGATTGGGCTCGCTTTTGGATGAGGAAAGAGATGAATGAACCTTAATCCATTATTCCTTGCTCCATGGAACCACTTCCCAATTATGGCAAAGAATTCATGAGGGCCATTAATGGCTTAACCTCCTCTTTTCAGCTATAAAAGGACCAAGCTCTCAAAGGCTGGTTAAGGTTGAAACTTCTTAAGCTAAGGAAATGCTGCTTGGATGAGATTAGTAGAGAGAGTAATGTTATCATGTCAAATTGTTGTTTCATGAAGAGAGAAGGGTTTGAAGCTAGAAGGATGACACTGAATCGGACATGTATCTACATGGGTTGTAATCTTTCCTTCTATGAACAAAGAGTTCTATGCTTTTTCCCATTCATGTGTTATGAAATGTACATTGTATTTTTTGATTCTATAATGTGTTTACTTAACAGATAGATATGTATGCTTTGATGGTTTTCTGTCTCGGCTTGTGTGTAGGTACCTTTCAAGCGAGTTAAGTACGGAAGGGAGTGGCGAAAGCAGTCAAAGGGAAGAGGGATCGAGCGAGAGAAACAGGTTGGTACTTTTGCTCCTCTTTCTTTTATCTGTTAGCTATAGGAAAAGCAATGGAATTACTTTAACTGTTGTTCTAGACTTGCTACTAGGTCTAGGGGTTAGTCGTTCGAAAAGACACTAAATTTGCCCATAACAAAGGCCTGAGCCAACACGGCCACTTCAGACAATTTATTAATGTAAAAGAAAGAAAATTTGCATAAGCTTCTCTCATGAACGGTCAGCTAACAAATGACCCTCCATGCTCTTTAAATAGAGATCATGGACCAATCGGGTGTTAAGCCATGAATCAAGTGTCGGTAATACCGAGGAGAGAATGAACCGTCGGATCACTTCATGTCTAGAACATATCGTGACCGTCAGATTGTAAGTTACAAAAAATACATACTAACAAAACACACTTTACCTAACTATACACTAGACCAAGTTATACTTAATTATTTCATATGTGTCAGAATATTCTAACATCCCCCCTTAAGAACAACTTGGGATAAGATTGAAGGATGTACAAATATGACACGATAGGAGAAAGAAGGAAGCATTAGAGCCTATCCCCCCTTAGTGAAAACTTCCTCAGCTCAAACCATAAATCGAAGTTTAGTAAACTTCGCCTATGTGAGAACCTTTGTAAAGATGCCTGCAACTTGATCATCGGTTGAACAATATTACACTTCAAGAACATGGTCATGAATGAACTTTCTGATGAAGTGCATGTGTAGTTCAATGTGTTTGTTGCGTTGATGTTGGACTGGATTTTTGCATGGTTGAATGGCACTTTGATTATCACACCAAAGTGTGGTCGGATGTTGTTGCTGAAAACCAAACTCTGATAGGATTTGACGAAGCCATGGTGCTATCTTAATAGCTTCAATGGTGCCACGATACTCTACTTCTACTGAAGAAACACAAATGGCACTTTGTTTCTTGCAAGCCCATGTAATAGGTCCAGAACCAAGAGTGAAGACATAACATGCAGTAGACTGATCATCAAGGTCACCAACCCAATTAGAATTAGTGAAACCAACCAATAGAGGAGATGCTTCTGCACTGTAATGAATCCCAAACTGAATTGTACCTTGAACATAACGAAGTATTCTTTTAGATGACTTCCAATAACTTTCATGTAGGTTTTTCATAAACTGAGCAACAAGACCAACAACAAAGGAAAGGTCGAGACTAGTATGGGTCAGATACAAAAGTTTTCCAACAAGCTGATAGTATAAGGTAGCATCAACTTCAGGGGAAGTACAAGTGTCTAAAAGTTTGG
Organism: Pinus taeda; assembly: GCA_000404065.3. Classification (NCBI taxonomy): domain Eukaryota; kingdom Viridiplantae; phylum Streptophyta; class Pinopsida; order Pinales; family Pinaceae; genus Pinus; species Pinus taeda. Next base: position 42,074 of record APFE030263775.1, read on the forward strand.
CTCTAGACTGAAAGGGAGAAGGGGCTGGCTTATAGCCTTCCATGTGAAAGTGGCGTAGAAGGTCACAGGCATACTTGGACTAGGAAAGGGAAATACCTTCTTTGTATTGCAAGACTTGAAGACCAAGAAAATAATGCAAGTGTCCTAAGTCTGTCATTTAAAATTTCTTTTTAAGACTGGACTTCACATGGTTTATAAGGTTGGGATCACGACCAGTAAGGATAAGATCATCAACATAAAGAACAAGAATGATAAGAGACTTACCCACTTTCTTGGTGTAGACAATATTGTCAGAATGACACCTAGAAAAGCCAGTATCGAAAAGAAAGCTATCCATTTTAGCATACTAAGCCCGAGGGGCTTGCTTGAGACCATAAACGGATTTCTTAATCTGGCATACAAGGCTGGATTCTATTTGTATAAAGTCAGGAGGTTGTTCCATATAGATTTATTCATGCAAGTCCCCATGCAAGAAGGCAGATTTAACATCCATCTGATGGACTTTCCATTTGAAAGAGGCAACAAGGGAAAGAACAAGGTGGGTAGAGTTCATTTTGGCGACAAGGGAGAAGGTTTCATTATATTCAATTCCTTCAACTTGTGAAAAACCCTTGGCAACAAGACAAGCTTTATGTTTATCAACTTTTCCATCTTGTCCAAACTTGGTTCTGTAAACCCATTTCCATCTAACAAGTTTTCATCCCTTTGGAAGAGGAACACAATACCATGTATCATTTGCCAATAATGAATGATAGTCTTCATTCATAGTTGCATCCCAATCTAGATGGCCTGAAGCTTCTGCAAATGTGTCAGGATCATAATTCGTTGAAGCTTGATCCAGTAAAGAAGAGGCTCTATTGAATTGAGAATGGGTACAACGTTGATCTGTAGGATCACCTGCAAGAGCACCTGTTCCATCCCGAGTAGTGCGTTCCCTTTTTGGAATCTAAGGAGCTAAAGTACGATCTCCAGAAGGTGGGGAGATTGTCATCCTCATTGTCATCATCTGAAGAAGGAATATTTTCATAAGTAGAAGGGATATAGAGAGGTGGTACATCTGTCAAACTAGGCTCGTAGGTTGATATATTTTCAACAAAATTTACATCTCTTCTAATGATAACATTTTTGGATTTAGGTTGAAGAAGTATATATCCTTTACAATATTCAGAATATCCAACAAAAATACATTTTTCACTCTCAGGTTCTAATGCTTTATGTTTCTCATCTAGAATATGGGCCCATGCTTCACTTCCAAAAACACGAAAGTGACTTACATATGGTTTAATTGAGCTCCATGCTTCTTTTGGAGTGATATTGTTTAAAACCTTAGTAGGAGTGTGATTTACTATGTAATTTTCACAGTTAATTGCTTATGCCCAAAAATTAAGACTAAGTCCTTTAGATTTAAGCATACAATTAGCCACTTCCTTTAAGGTGTGATTCTTCCTTTCAGCTACACCATTTTTCTGTGGATTATATGGAACAATATGTTGCAATTGAATTCCATGCTCAGCAAAAAAGTTTTTGAATTTGTTGTTAACATATCCTCCACCATTATCAGATCTTAACTTAACGATTTGATGTCCAAATTGTTTCTCAACAAGGGCCTTAAAGACCAAGAACATGTTAAATACTTCACTATTGACTTTTAATAAGTATACCCAAGTGCATCTAGACAAATCATCAACGAAATTTAAGAAATACTTATAGCCGGAGAATGAAACAATTGGAAGTGGACCACATAAAACACTATGCACAAGCTGTAAAGGGGCTGAGGCGTGCGAAGAGGCACATTTTTCAGAACTATCCCAATGATGTTTTCCAAGTACACATCCAGAACAAACACCATCTCTACAAGATACCATAGGAAGACCCATCACCATATTTTCTTTAAATATATTTTGAAGGGAGCGATAGTTTAGGTGACCAAATTGCTCATGCCAAAGTCTGCTCACTTCATCATTATGAGCAACAAATATTGAGGGAAGAGTTGATGACCCAAAGTTATTAAACTTATACAACCCTGTAGAATCATCAACAATGTCACAAGCTAAAATCTATCTAGGATGTCTTAGGTCCTTAATTACAACATCATGAGGTGAAAATTCAATGGTTTTACCTTCACCTGAATGAGTTATCTGATATACAGATAGAAGGTTGCAGGAAAAGGTAGGAACACATAATACATCATTAAATTGACCATTGTCTAGATGAATAGTTCCAGTCCCTACAACACTAAGAGATCTATCATTGCCAACATATATATTTTTGGTGTTACAAGCATTTAAAGAAGAAAACATGGCTTTGTTTTTGGTCATGTGATAAAAAGCTCAAGAATCAATGATCTACTCATGAGAATGAGAAGAAGAATATACATTTAGTGCATAACCAAATGAGATGCTTGATAGCCACATGCAGAAAGTGTTATTTCTGAAGATGAAGTTGAAGTTGAAGAGTGCTACAAATGGATGTTATTGCTTCTTCATTGTTGCTTCCAAGGCTTCCATCTTTTTAAAGCATTTGGATTCTAAGTGGCCATCACAATTACAAAAGTTACAATGTATATCAGTCTTCTTCCCTTTGTTTTTAGTTCCCTATCATTTTGTTGAGTTGATTTTTCATTGTGAGATTGAAATTGTTTAGGACCCTTGTTTGGTTTAGGACCATTCATTTTAGGATGCTTCTTCTTAGGATTTTTTGAACTTGGTTGTTGTTGGGTTGTTAAGACTTTCGTAGAAGAGTTTCTAGTATGAAGAATACCAAGATGTAAGAGTTTTTTTTGCTCTCTTATTAAAGAATCACAAAATGCATCAAAAGAGGGGGACTTGTAAGCTTGTCCTTGAGAAATAAAGGCTTCTTTAATAGAATGGAAGGTGGATACAAACACAGCATAGGCTGATCCTAAATTAGTAAGAATGAAATAGATAAGACTACCATCTTCTTTCTTAACCTTAACACCTTCCAAGAGAAGCCTAAGGGTCTTGAACATGGACAAAAAATCTTCAACGGAAGAAAAATTATTGGGGTCCAACGTAAGCAACTCATTTTCGAGTTGATGGGCTCTAATTTCATTTTTAATTCCAAAACCATTATGGAGTTTTTTCATTGCTTCATCAGGGGTATCAATTTCTGCGATATGGAATCTAAGGTTTGGAGAAATAGACATCCCTATCAACCCATGTGTTTGATCTTGCTTATTTTCCCATTTGGCTTGCTTATCTTCATCTTGAGTTTTAGACTCTTAGCCTAAGGTTATTCTATAAAGACCTTTAATTCTAAGTAAATCCACCATGCAGGATAGCCATTGGAAGTAGTTGGTGCTGTCAAGAATAGATAGGCATAGAATTTTCATTTTAAAATAAACTGAAGCTATATATACTGAAACTAAGTGTTCAAATGGAAAGATCTCAAAAAAATAGGCCGATTAAAAAAACGGCTTCCGGATGAAGAAGTTATGGATTTTTGAAGAAAAGTTGTTGAAGATGCCAACAAACCATGTGAATGTTTGGAAGTTGATAATAACGTTATAAAAAAAATTCCCTCTTTCCAAACTTAATTTGATTAGCTCACTTTTAAAAAACAGATTACTTTATGTGACCCACTTTTATAAATAAGTGAAAGTCGCTTTTACAATTGTACTTTATGAACTATCCACTAAATTGTAACTTAAATAAAAGATAAAATGACTTTGGAATTATAAGTGACTCACTTTTTATAATGGGTGAGAACACTTTTACATAAAAATAACTTTAAAACATAAGTTACATGTGCTTTTTGCAAAAGTAACTCAACAAAAAGAGAGACTTGAAGCCAAGACCTCTATTCACATAAAGTAACTTTAGACCAAGTGAGCTAGTTTAAAAGGTTAGTAATTGTTGGAAAAGGGAAAGGAGTTTTTTGTTTTTTTTCTCACTGAAGCTTTGGGGTGTGTGCTTACTTGAAAAACCTATTTTTGCCTACAAAACAACAAAAAAACAACCACACAAACCAAATGAAAAAGCAAAAGTATCCAAGTCTTACGACTTAAAGTTAGATTTGGCCAGAAACTAGATATTTTCCTCAATGTTTCTAATTTTCCAAAAATCACACTACGGCACAGCGGAAAAGAACATACGCATGAGAAAAATCCATTCTTTATGTTTCTGGTTTGCCTAGATCACATAGAGTTGCAGGGAAAAGAGAATACGCATAAATGATAGGTATAGATCCAATAATAAAAATATTTATGGAGGAATGTAAACCTAAATAAACAAAAAGATAGATAACTATAATTGTAAATAAAGATTGTATAACTGCAAAATGACGTAGCTAGGGCTACTGGAAACCTTTCCGCATAAAACGAAAGGGTTTCCTCATTGGAACAGATGCTCCTAACATAATAGAGTAGTCGTCTCAGCCTGAAAGCGATCAGAAATAGTAGATCTAGGAAATGATAGTCATATCCTGTTGTACGGCTTCAGATTTGGATCACCAATAGATGCAGCCCTCGAATTTCTCTAATACCATGTAGGAATTACAAGGTAAGTTCCTTAGATAGAACACTAAAGGACATCACTCACAAACAGATCATAGATCAATACACCAGTATTCTTGACGTGGTTAAAACCCTCAAAGAGGGAAACAGTCCACGGCCTGAGCCAACGCGACCACTTCAAGCAATTTATTAATGTAAAAGAAAGAAAATTTACATACACTTTTCTCATGAGCGGTCACCTAACAAATGACCCTCCATGCTCTTTAAATAGATATCATGGATCAATTGGGTGTTAAGCCATGAATCAAGTGTCGGTAATACCGAGGAGAGAATGAATCGTCAGATCACTTCATGTCTAGAACATATCGTGACCGTCGAATTGTAAGTTACAAAAAATACATACTAAAGAAACACACTTTACCTAACTATACACTAGACCAAGTTATACTTAATTATTTCCTATGTGTCAGAATATCCTAACAAAAAATGTGAATCATTTCCCCTTTTCCACAAAATAAGGGAAACCAAAAATTATTTTTACAACAGAAAATAATTTCTCAATATGAGTAAAATTGAAACCTACTCCTAAATTAAATATTCAAACTTTCTTAATATTTAAAATTCTTCCCAACATTACCATGTGACCATTCCATCACATTGGTAAGATCTTGTCCAAAGTCTTGATATCGTACGCTCTACCTATGCACCTGCATCCGACTCCCAAAGTAGGAAAATTTATGACCGCCTGGTCATAAGCCTTTAATGTATAGTCCTCTTGGATACCAAAATTTAAAGTGCAGTGGGTCATTCATTCCTTTGTGTTGTTGTTCTACTTTTGTTGTTCTCCTCAACCTTCTAGGTTTCCAAACTTTATACTATAGTTGTCCACTTTCTTTGTTGATAATCTCTTGTATAGTCAATTACCTCTTGCTTTGGACTACCATTTCCACATAATTGTACCTCTTCCTAGGCACTTATCTCATCATCATTTCTCTTAATTTCCCAATTTCAACATCCAGTTCATCCCTCTCTTTACAAATGTTTCCCATTTGTAACTGAATCTTTCCTTGTATAACAATTTTTGTATTCTTATCTTCTTCCTCTTCAAAACACATCTTTCCACAAATGATTAAGACATTTGGATGTCTTCTTCCTTGCTTTTTCACAACAACAAAAAATTATTGTCTTCTTCATTATTTTCCACTTTGACTTCATCCTTAATCTCAACAATACTTTGTTGCATGAGATCTTCATCATATTGCTGAAAATTTTTGTTGTTGTTGCCAACTATTTGTTGCATTCCTTCCTCTTCTATACCATTGTTGTGTAGTACTTTAATTTCCTCCTTATATTCATCTGATACTACCAACTTCTTGTGGTTTTCATTACCTGAATCCTTGTGTAGCCAACTTTCCAAAAATTACATTTCTTCCTCAAAATTCTTGAACATTAAGTTTGAATGTTCAACTTGTGGTTCTATCAATAGCTTAGACTCATATTATTGTAGCAAATTTTCCAGCAACAATATTTCTTCATCAAATTTATTAATCATTACATTCAAATGATTCTCTTTGTTTCTCCTCTTTTTGTCTGCGTAGGTCAATTCCACTTTGTTTTCCGCTAAAACAAACTACTACAAATATATCCCAGAAATTTCCTTATGTACATTCTCATGAGGACACATAGCCTTTGGAACATAAATCAAATTACATTCACTCTCCTTCATCCTTGTCAAAATCTTCAATGGTTGTATTTATTTCTAACTTGTGCAACCTACAAACACACATGATTTGTTAGTTTCAAAAGCCAGTATCTAAAAGAAATCTATCCATTTTGGCATACCAAGCCCTAGGGGATTTCTTGAGACCATAAAGGGATTTCTTAAGTCGACATACAATGTTAGAGTCTTTTGTATAAATCTAGGAGGTTGTTCCATACAAATTCCTTCATGCAAGTCCCCATGCAAGAAGGTAGATTTAACATCTATCTAATGGACTTCCCATTTGAAAGAGGCAACAAGGGAAAGAAAAAGGCAGATAGAGGTCATTTTTGCAACAGGGGAGAAGGTTTCAGTATAATCAATGCCTACAACTTGTAAAAAACCCATAGCAACAATATGAGCTTTATGTTTATCAACTTTTCCATCTCGTCCAAACTTGGTTCTGAAAACCCATTTGCATCTAACAAGGTCCCATGTATCATTTTCCAATAATGAACGATATTCTTCATTCATAGTTTGGTCCCAATTTGGATGGCCTGAAGCTTTTGCAAAGGCGTTAGGTTCATAATTCTTTGAAACTTGAGCCAGTAAAGAAGAGGCTCTATCAAACTGAGAACGAGTACGACGATGATCTGTAGGATCACCTACGAGAGCACCTGTTACATCCCTAGTAGCGAGGACCCATTTTGGAAGCTGAGGAGTTGAAGGAAGATCCCAAGAAGGTGGGGGAGGATTGTCATCCTTGTTATCATCGTTTGAAGAAGGAATGTTTTCAGAAGTAGAAGAGATAGAGAGAAGTGGCACATCCAATGAACTAGGCTCGTAGGCCGATATATTTTCATCAAACTTTACATCTATTCTAATGATTATATTTTTGGAGTTAGGTTAAAGAAGTCTATATCCTTTGACATATTTATAATATCCAACAAAAATACATTTTTCACTCTCGGGTTCTAAGGCTTTATGTTTCTCATCTGGAATATGGGCCCATGCTTCACTTCCAAAAACACGAAAGCAACTTACATCTAGTTTAATTGAGCTCCATGTTTCTTCTAGAGTGATATTCTTTAAAACCTTAGTAGGAGAGTGATTTACTAGGAAATTTCCACAGTTAATTGCTTCTACCCAAAAATTAAGACTAAGTCCTTTATATTGAAGCATACAATTAGACATTTCCTTTAAGGTGTGATTCTTCCTTTCAGCTACACCATTTTGCTATGGAGTATATGGAACAGTATGTTGCAATTGAATTCCATTCTCAATGAAAATTTTGATGAATTTGTTGTTAACATATTCTTCGCCATTATCAGATCTTCGCTTAAGAATTTGATGTCCAGATTGTTTCTCAACAAGGCCAAGAACATGTCGAAGACTTCACTCTTAATATTTAAGAAGTATACCCCAAGTGCGTCTGGAGAAATCATCAATGAAAGTTAAGAAATACGTGTAGCCAAAGAATGAAACAATTGGAAGTAGACCACATAAATCGTTATTCACTTGTTGTAAGGGGGTTGAGGCATGCCGAGAGACCCATTTTTCAAAACTATCTTGATGATGTTTTCCGAGTACACATTGGAACAAACAACATCTCTACAAGATTCCATAAGAAAACTTGTCACCATATTTTCCTTACATATATTTTGAAGGGAGCGATAGTTTAAGTGACCAAAACACTCATGCCAAAGTTTGGTCACTTCATCATTATGAGCAACAAATATCGAGGGAAGAGTTGATGACCCAAAGTTGTCAAACTTATAGAACCTTGTAGAATCATCAGCAATTCTAGTAGCTAAAATTTGTCTAGGATCTCTTAGGTCCTTAATTACAACATCATGAGGTAAAAATTCGATGGTTTAACCTTCACGTGAATGAGTTATCTGATATACAAATGGAAGGTTGCACGATAAGGTAGGAACACATAAAACATCATTAAATTGACCATTGTATAGATGAATAGTTTCTGTCCCTAAACCACTAAGAGATATATCATCACCAACATATATATTTTTGGTGTTACAATCATTTAAAGAATAAAACATGGCTTTGTTTTTGTCCATGTGATAAGAAGCTCCAGAATCAATGATCCACTCATGAGAATGAGAAGAAGGATATACATTTAGTGCATAACCAAATCGATATGCTTGATAGCCACATGTATAAAGTGTTTTTCCTGAAGATGAAGTTGAAGTTCAAGAGTGCTTCAAATGGATGTTATGCTTCTCCATTGTTGCTTCCAAGGGTTCTATCTTCTTAAAGCATTTGGATTCTAAGTGGCCATCACGATTACAAAATTTACAATGTCTATCAGTCTTCTTCCCTTTGTTTTTAGTTTCCTTATCATTTTGTAGAGTTGATTTTTTATTGTGAGATTGAAATTGCATAAGACCCTTGTGTGGTTTAGGACCATTCTTTTTAGGATGATGCTTCTTAGTATTCTTTGAATTTGGTTGTTGTTGGGCTGCTAAGGCTTTCTTAGAAGAGTTTCCAGTATTAAGATGACTGAGATGTAAGAGTTTTTCTTGCTCTCTTATTAAAGAAGGGCATCAAAAGAGGGGGACTTGTAGGCTTGTCCTTGAGAAATAAAGGCTTCTCTAGTAGAATGGAAGGTGGAAACAAACACACAGTAGATTGACCTTAACTTAATAAGAATGGAATAGATAAGACTACCATCTTCTTTCTTAAAATTAACACCTTCTAAGAGAAGTCCAAGGGTCTTGAACTTGGACAAAAAATCTTCAATGGAAGAAAAATTATCAGGATCCAACATAAGCAACTCATTCTCGAGTTGATGGGCTCTAATTTCATTTTTCATTCCAAAAACATTACTGAGTTTTTTCATTGTTTTATTGGGGGTATTAATTTCTGCAGTATGGAATCTAATGTCTGGAGAAATAGACATCTCTATCAACCCATGTGCTTGATCTTGCTTATTTTCCCATTTGGCTTTCTTATCTTCATATTGAGGTTTAGACTTTTGGCTAGAGGTTATTCTATAAAGACCCTTACTTCTAAGTAAATCCACCATGTAGGATAGCCATTGGAAGTAGCTGGTGTTTTCAAGAATAACTAGGCATGGACTTTCCATTTTAAAAGAAACTGAAGTTGTAGATGCTAAAACTAAGTGTTCCAATGGAAATCTCGAAAAAAATGGCTCTTAAAACAGCTTCCGGATGAAGAAATTATGGCTTTTTCAAGAAAAGTTGTTGAAGATGTCAAGGAACCACGTGAATGTTTGGAAGCTGATGATAATGTTATATTTAAAAATAAAAAATTAAAAAAAAAAAAAAAATCCCCCTCTTTCTAAAATTAATCTAATTATCTCACTTTTAAAAAAAAATACTTTATGTGACACACTTTTATAAATAAGTGAAATTCACTTTTACAATGGTACTTTATGAACTATCCACTAAATTGTAACTTAAATAAAAGATAAGGTGACTTTAGAATTATAAGTGACTCACTTTTACATAAAGTAACTTTAAAACATAGGATACATGTGTTTTTTGAAAAAGTAACTCAACAAAAAGAAATACTTGAACCCAAGACCTCTATTCTCATCAAGTAACTTTAGACCAAGTGAGTTAGTTAAAAGATTTTGTAATTGTTGGAAAGGAGGAAGGATTTTTTTTATTTTTCTTAAACTCGTCAAAGCTTTGGGATGTATGCTTCCTTGAAAAAACCACTTTTTTCCTACAAAACAAAAAACAACCACACAAACCAAACAAATAAACAAAAGTATGCAAGCCTTATGCTTAAAGTTAGATTTGGGGTTAGTCCCTCGAAAACTAGATATTTTTCTTAATGTTTCTGACTTTCCGAGATCACACTAAGGCACGGCGAAAAAGATCATACGCATGAGAAAAATCATTTCTTTCTATTTCTGGTTTGCCCAAATCACACAGAGCCACAAGGCAAAGAGCATACACAAAAATGAAAGGTATAGATCCGGTAATAAAAAATTTATAGATGACTATAAGCTGAAATAAATACAGAGATAAATAACTATAACTGCAAAAAGGGATTTTTTCAAAAGTGGTCAAAAATAGTAGATCTATGAAACAAACAAATCTCAAATCAGTACACCAGTATTCTTGACGTGGTTAAAACCCGCAAAGAGGGAAACAATCCATGGCCTAAGCCAACGCAGCCACTTCAGGCAATATTATTAATGCAAAAGAAAGATATTTTACATAAGCTTCTCTCATAAACGATCCCAGACAAATGACCCTCCATGCTCCTTAAATAGAGATCATGGACCAATCGGGTGTTAAGTCACGGATCAAGTATCATTATTACCAAGGAGAGAATGAATCGTGAAATCACTTCATGTCTAGAACATATCGTGACCTTCAGATTGTAAGTTTAAAAAAATACTTACTAAAGAAACACATTTACCTAACTATACACTAGACCAAGTTATACTTAATTATTTCCTATGTGTCAGAATATCATAACAATTTACAATAATAATCACATATACACGCATACGCATTTGCTTCACCTAGCAAATAATCATACTGTCTATGGAGCTTTATAAATCCAACTCGATACAATATTTACCATAATACACGCATATATACATTTGCTCGACCAACAAATAAAAGGATACGATGTCCATATCAATCAACAAGGGAATCTAGTGGCTCACACCTCCACGCTCAAAGGTAGTACCAGGATTCACCTCCTTCTCAGGAAGTCTAGAATCCACTGTCAAAGTCAAAGTTGCATCCAATGTCCAGCATTATAATCCTACACCACTTTTCCTCTCAGTGAACATTTACGGCTCATTGTTCTAGGGCACACTCCTAATGCGCGTTTGATTACATCTAGAAATCCTAATGACCAAAACAAATATGTCCCCAACCTTCCCTTCTCTGCTACACGGTCCCTCAGGAAATTCAATCACCCCCTTCTGTGTAGTCACACACCTTCCAATTTCTGTTGACACCCCCATCCCGAGAAATCCATCCCTTGGCAAGGATTCCTCCCATTAGAAGATACAAAAACCAAGGCATATCCCTGCCTTAAAACCATCATATCAGCCATATCATGCTCACGGAAATAAATGGACACTATTGGGTACCAGTGTCCCACAATGGCCTTGCTCCTGAAGTGCTTTACTAGCATATTGTTGCTTGTTCCAATTCCTTTCACTTACGCTACTAATTCTTGTAGTCAATTTTAGCCACCCAACTGGGCATTTCATGCTTTCCTGTACCAAGCACATAATTTCCATTAGATTCAAAATAAATTGACATAAATTCACATCATACCTCATTGGTAGCTCGCCAATAAGGTACATTTGCAATTATGTTCGCTTCCAGTCACAACAAGTCAAACTAACATCTTTGACCAAATCATAATGTATAAATATATCACATCAAGTTAGCTCAAAACACAACCATCATAGATCAAAATCATAAATCACATGTAACCATCATAAACCAGAATCATAGATCACATGTAATCATCATAGACCAGAATCATAAATCGCATGCATACAAATATTCATACTTATCCTTTAATCAATCCTTAGATTTTACCTTTGTCCTTATTCCGTACACACTCCGGATCCTTGACAAACACTCAGTGCCTTTTCCTCAACCATGTGCACATACACATAGTGTACATCACACACATACAACCACAAATGACATACAACACCATGTCATACATGCATCTACGCCTGACATATAACGCATACACCTACACCAAGTGTACAACGCAACACAAGACATACGCCTACATCTGGTGTACACCACCACACAATACATTCACTTACACCCGATGTACAACACAATACATATTCCTACGCAGAGTACAACACAACGAATACACAAGTCAGATACCATGACTACATAATGCACATACATAGTACCACATGCCTTCAACACAACATGTATGACATGCACACAATACCACAAGTACACCATTACCATATGCAAAACATGTACTCAATACCACCTGTACATCACACCACATGCACAACATGTGCATGGAATCACATGTACATGGCACCACTTGCACAATGTGTACACAATGCCATATGTACACTGCACCACATGTACAACATGTACATAGTACCACATGTACACGACACCACATGTACACAGCATCACATGCACGACATGTACACATCACCACAGGCACACATCACCACATGTACAACATGTACACGACACCACTTGTACAATCATGCACACAACACCATATGTACATAGAAATGCATATACAACATGTACATATCACCCTATGTACACAACACTACATATCCAACATGCGCACAACACCATATGCACATAACACTGCATATTCATCATGCACATAGTACAATATGTACACAACACCGCATATCCAACATGCACATAGCACCATATATACCCAGCACTGCATATGCAACATTCGTACAACACTATCTTTACCACCTTGTACATAATATTGCATAAACAACATGTAGACACACTATATATGCACAACACCGCATACACACAACATCAAAGATGCAACATGTACAACATATACAACATATGCGCAACAGTAGTACCACACATCCAAAACCACATTGTCTCTACCAAAAAACCTTGCTTCATGTGTCTCTCTACCATCCATGCTTATCCTAACATGTCGCAAAGCACATTGTTTTCATTCCGCTGATGTATCCTTCAACATTACTTGTCATAACATAAACATAGGCATAATACAAGTATACAATATCAATTCATATCCACACGATACTAACCTCATATATTCGTCATGACTACTCTTCCAACTGGATTCGCATAAGACTAGGAACCTCGTCATGCCATTCACCTACATAAGTAATCATTCCTCCAGAAAAATGATCCCTAACAACCTTGTCAGAAAGTGACATAGATACATATACATAAACATTAGCATGAAACAATCATGATCTTGTCAGACAATGATATGCATACATACACATATATGCATATAAACATCAACATAAAACAATAATGATCTAGTTAGACAACGACATACATATGTACATATAAACATTAGCATAAAACAATCATGATCCATGATGACCCTGTCAGCCATGACATACATACATGTATACATATATAGACATCAGCATAGTCATTATCACAACATAATTACCAGATAGCATAAGGTCAAGGTTAAGAGAACTCCCTTTATCCATGCATATCATGCACAACATTGATAACAACCATTCCCAACATAGCCAAGGAATCAAATGCCTCACATCCATTCACTTTAACTTTCCTTTTTACCTTTCTCATGATTGTGTTGCCACTGCCCATTTACACCAATGGATCGAACCACTCTAACCGATTGTCATATTCTTACCTTCAACTACCCTTACTCATGTACAGAGCTTCATCCAGGTCTTACATTACCTGCTAGGTTTTATTCAGCTCTTCTTGAGCTCCATTAACTTTCCTCTTTCCTAACCAAATCCCAAGACTCTCAAAACAATAAAGGCAAGACAGAGAAGCAAACAAGAAGAAAAAAATGGAAAAACAACAACAATATGACACCATAAACAAAGCAGTATGGCCATACAACACACGTAAAAAAATCCACAAATCAAGTACAAAAAAATTGCAAAAGACTGAAAGCACAAAACTAACAATAGACACCATGACTCAATCCCATGGTTCCCAAGGAAATGTCAACTCGAGCCTTCTTCAATATTTCATGGCAACCTCTCTTGCCATGCAACTCCCTGCATCACACTACCATAAACACATAATTGTCAATGTATAAATAAATATAACAATATACCAATTAGCTTACCTTGTTATGCCAAGCATGTTTGTGCCATGTCTCAAGGGACTCTAATTCCCTTTACAAATCCACCTATAACTAGAGACTAGCTAATATACTTGTCAAATACATGTTCATGAATATAACATATATCCCCATAATGTCAGACAAAGTCAAGGTTAAGAAGACTTCATATTGTAAATCACTCATTTGTTTGGAATTAGGGTTTCCAAACATGGCCAAAGGAATTCCTACCCAATTCATTTATTTTACCAATTACCTTGTTGCGATTGCGTTTTATTATGTGTTATCACATCATCCAACTGTTAGTTATATAAACACATCAACTATTACCTCGTCATGCTAATACCAAGCATGTTTCCTGCAACAGCTCACACATGTCAACCACATGTTCCAAATATCAAGACAATCATACCTATCTATTTGAAATCAACCTTCACCAATACTAGCAACCATGTCATACTCAATAATCAACTCACATTCACTAGTCATAATACATAATGCTACAACTATCACCCACTTACACTCAATTACATATCATCTATCTCAACACATATGTGTTAGTACAATCATCTTAAACAATATCATTTGAACACTTACTCGTATTATGAAATTCATCAAACATTCAACCAATTTGCAAACATACCATGCTAAATAAATCAACTAGATGACATAATATACACCAAATAGATGACATAATCAAACAATGAAGCACCAAGTACATGACATAAGAAAACTCATACCTTAATGTGTCTCAGGGGAGGCTATCTTGTATGCACAATTAATATAGTCAGCACAATATAACTTCACAACACATAAGCTCAAACACAAATAAGATCATTATATCTATAACAGAACTAACATTTTCACATCATAAGCTCATAAACATTTGTCGTTCATGCATAACAATCACATATGTACGATTATTCTAGATTAGTACAACACAATATCACAAATAAGGGGACTCATACCTAAATGTCATAACCCCAACCATCTGCATAGACCAATCCAACTTAGTAGGATACATATAACATCAAGGTCGTAATGTAATAACCATAATCATCAAGTTACTAGCATATAACAACAACAAGTTATATATCATGCACATCAACAACATATAACCTGATCATCAAGCTA
The DNA here is from genome assembly GCA_000404065.3 of Pinus taeda. Lineage (NCBI taxonomy): Eukaryota > Viridiplantae > Streptophyta > Pinopsida > Pinales > Pinaceae > Pinus > Pinus taeda. The sequence goes on from APFE030263775.1 coordinate 57,175, forward strand.
ACTATCATATAACAACAAAAAGTTAACCTATAACATACTCAACAACAACATATAACCTAATCATCAAGCTAACTATCCTATAACAACAACAAGTTAACCTATAACATACTCATCGACAACATATAACATAATCCTCAAGTTATCTAACATCAAACAACAATAGCAATGCATACAACCACAGGTTACTATCATTCATAACTATTTGACATGTGCATATGACTACATTGATCAACTAGCATCTATCATGTATGTAACCATAACATCAGCAAACATGTACATAAACCTAATGCATATGACAATTCATTAACTAACATAGCTACATGTCAAACATACAAACTTGAATGACGATATGCTTTTACCCCAAAGTTTAGTACTGCAATCTCACTCTGGTGATCTACATCTCCTGCTCTATCTCAGCCAACACATCAGCATCATAACATACCAATAACATCGTGATCACCTAATTACATACAATGACCTCACAATGCATTTCTAGCATAGTCACAACAACATATAGAAATATAACTCATAAGCATATAACCTTATCACCATCATTCTGGTTAGAGTCTAGTCACTTATACACGACCATGTCAATCACACGTACCATGACCTCATGCATGGCAACATGAACCATACCAATATATGTAGACAATGCACAACCATAAACGTAGATGATACACTAGCACATATGTGAACAACACACAAGCATAACCATGGGCAACACACATGCATAAACACATACGATCAAGCATAAAGGAGCAATACTTGTAACGACAGGTAACAACATGTAACCAAGCATACAAGAATGATACATGTAAGTGAAATATAACAACATGTAACCAATCATACACTCATGACGATGCACTCCACAACAACACCATCATCTTCCACCTGGAAACATCACTTCTACCATCATCAACACCATGAAAATGCAACAAGCACATGGTCTCCCAACATAAGAAACACATATGCAACCGACATAATGCATGACCAACACACCCAACCCATAAAATCTGAGAAGTGAACCATGCTCTGGTACCACTCTGTAAAACTCTCCTCCCACATCTACCCAAGTAACCAGCTAACTAGGGTAAACACGTGACGAGAAGTTACTATGATATGATTCGACCTTCTAATTCACGTTAAGAAAGTAGAACTGATGGAAACACACCATACAAACCTTCAACATCAACAATAGGACCCCTAGGAACCATGCCAACCTTTCTGCTAACCAGCCCTTGAATCCCACTAATTTTTTAAGCCATTAAATCTCTAGATGCTCCCATGCTATGGGAATGCCAGCATCCAAAGAGCTATGGACACTCCCACAATCTTGAATGCCTACATCCGGGGACTATTTCCAGTAGACTCGTGCCAGAGTCCAGGGAATTTAAGGCACTTTTCAAGCCTAGAATTACGACCACCGCCCAGAACTTGTTGTAACTTCTAGAATCCATTAAACACTTGACGACAAGACTAATAAACCAAAAACTAACTCCAGGACTAGACATAGCCATCCCCAACCATGACTGATATTCTGTCAAACACTTGGCATTAATGCAATCTGCAGGTGTAAATGACAGATCTAAGCATAGGGGTATTATACTTATCTGAGATTTGTTATGAGGCATTGTTTCCTTATCACTTTAGCTGCAATTTCATCCATTAGGCCATAGATTCATTATTCATTCATATACAATTAAAAAATGATGGGAGCCATACATAGCCACTGTCATAATACATATTCATAACCAGCATAATACCAACAAAAATACCAAGGACACAACAACCATATAATCCACATATAAACCAATGCAATACTCATGAGATAACAAGGATAAATAACTTCATATTAATGATGAAAAATCCAACCTGGTATGGGACTACAATGTTCCACCCAACCATAGAATGGTTGAGCCAAATATGCCTTCATCCATTCACCCCCATGCCATATTCCATGCATGAATGTGGGATCTCATAAAACACATTAATCCAAAACCATCTAGGGCTTTTAGAGGCCATCCACCTCAACCCATCAAATAGTTATTCCACCTCATGATCGGACATCAGAAAACCATCACCAGATTGGTCTCTACCCAAGCCTTCCAAGGCTCCAAAGCATTTGTTTCAACCCGGCTTCCAGGACTAGTAACTGAACCCACGGTTGCTTCCGGGCTACAGAACGTTTGCCCAACCAAGGCTCCAAGACTAGTAACTCAACTCACAACTGTTGGCGGGCTCCAGATCATTTGTCCAACAAAGGCTTCAGGAATAATAACTCAACCCACCAAGGGCTCTAGAGCGTTTTTCCAACCAAGGCTCCAGGACTAATAACTCAACACAAGTCGTTACAGGGCTTCCAGAGCGTTTGTCCAACCAAGGCTCCGGGAACTAATAACTCAACCCAAGCTAAAGGAAACATGAGAACCAATTAGAAACACAAAGAAATGAACCCACAACACCATGGCTATCCAGGAAATGGAAAGGCTAGACAAATCCACTATCAGTCCTGGCGATCCTCCATGTCAATGATAGATCATAACCAAGAAACCACATGCATGTGTCATGCATTCCAAAACTAGTGAGAAAACATATGTGCAGCTCGATACTTGCAAGAAAAACCCATTATAGTTGTTGATCTTGATGTCCTCTTATGCTTTCCTACTCTTCCTTTGCCTTCTTTCTCCAAAATTATAAGTATCCCACACCCTCCAAGAGTGCTCCAAGAAAATTTTGTGTCCAAGAGTGAGAGAGAGAAAGAGAGAATAATAAGAGAGCTCTAAAAATGAACTGACCAAACTTTCCCACTCATCTTCAAAAGCCTTTTTATCAATTAGGCCTCTATTTTCTTCATTTTCCATTATTTTCCTTCATTTTCCTCCTCACATGAAACCTATGACCTTTCACCTCCATTTTCATCTAATTTCCATCATTTTCATAAATAAAATGCCAATAAATGTCTCATTCCTTTCCAAAGCCTTTGCCAATTTCCTTAGCCATAATAAACTAAAATGAACACCCACTAGGATGTTTTCCCACCATTCAGCTTGGAATATGTGTCCCATCACCATGGCTTTATATATTTTTACATTTATTTTTAACCAGGGTTGTTGTTTTCTCTTGTAGATGCTTCTTTATTTTGTTGAGCTCTTCATTTATCTCAGTTATCTCCTTTTCTCTTTCCTCATCACTCATTTCGGTTTTGCCAATTATCTCAACCTCCTTCCTTCTTTGAGTGTAACTTTTCTCTGAATCCATCAAATTACTACCAATATCCATCTTTTCCTTCTTCTCCTTCTCATGTGAACTCTCATTTTTCACCTGTAAACTGCAACCAAGCGTTTACCTCGTAGCAAAATTTGTAGCTACTACCAAACCTCACTAATCTTCCTCCTGAGCTAGCCTTTTGGTATTTTTGATTCCTTCTTTGGAACCTTCTCTTGGAAATTCTATCCACACTCATTGTGGAGTTGTGCTCTGATAACTTCTACCCAACTGCTACTTATTGGAAGTCGTCCTTCTTCTAGTTCTCTGCAGTATAACCTTTTATCCTTCCTCTAGAGCACACCTTCTCCTCAACTTCAAGATTTTTAGGTTGGTATGATTTCACCTGTTCATCCTTTCTTAAGATATTTTTTTTTTGTTATCCTTTCTCTTTCTTCAGCAATTCATATCTTTATTGGGTTTTGTCACCATCCTCCTTGCTTCTGAGAGCCTACTCGCTCCCTCTTCTATTTTATAGCAAAATTGGTTGTCTAACTAATGCCACTTCTTTCTATTGATGTTGGCTTCAACCTCATTGTCCAAATATTTGTTGAACATACATTGTTGTTGTTGTAGTCTTCTTCGATGGATCTACCTTCAAGGTTACAGTCTTCTAATGTCCTTCAACTCATAACGTTTTGTTTTCAGATCTATATTCAAAATTAATATGATCTACTTCCTCCCAAAGTATATTTCCTTCCATAAACTTTCATTATTTCTTTCAAACTTCAGAAATTCAACCATGCAATTGTCAATTCCAAAATTCACTAGAAATTGAAAAAAAAAAAAAAAACCAAATTTACCTCAATTAGATTTATAATTTTGATTTTTCTCCCTCTTTTCTTCTGCTGCAAACCCTACATTTTACTTGCTTCAATTCTTTCAAATTTTCATTTTGTAATCATTAATTCAACTATAATTGGACTTGTAAATTAAAACAATTTACCTCACAGGATTCCCAGTCTGTATTGCTACAATTATGAACTTCACCTCTACTTTGTTTTGATCTATTTCAGAAAACTCCACTGCAATCTTTTCATCAAACCAACTTCATAGTAAAATCATATTCATGTTCATATCCTCTACTTCAAGATTATAATCAAGCCATACTTGTTTTGGTTTAGACTCGTCTTCTTTAAAATATTTCCATTGATCCTCTAAGAGTTGTCAGCTAAAGAGTTTTCCATGATCTAATACCACTTGATGGAACGCAAATTCACATTGGTGCCAATATCACCAATCTACTCAATCCATATAAAAATGGATTCATCCCTTTAACATATTCAATGCCAAATGATATAAATTACCCATACATTTATCTTTCTTGACAAAGGGGGGGTTTCTTTTACACTTGGAAATCTTAATAACAATTTCGTCCTCTAAATTGGGCAATACAAAGCAGGCCAAAAGGGAATTTCAAACCGAGACGTAGTCCTCCAAATTATTTGTGAATTCACTACGAAATGATTTGGTAGCACATGTTCTCCAATTTACTTTTATGTTGCTATGAAATGATTTTGTAGCGCCCGTTAAAATTTTGTATTGTGGTTTCAGGGAAGATGAAACGACTTGACTCTTTTCCAAACCAACTCTTTATGGCCCCTGACTGACTCCTCAACATAATAACATAACGTGTGATTTTCTTTGTCTTCCTTCACAGAAGTTTCCACGCTAGCATGAATTTAACAGCCAAATAACCCATCTAAAATTATTTGACAACATTCAAAACAGGGTGCTTTGTTTTAGGGTAACAGTGCCTAATTCATTGTAAATACCATGCATTATCTTTGCTAGAACACAGTGGACATTCCCCCATGGGGTTTTGGAACCATTACAAAATAAATCCAAATATGCATGAATAAATCACATAGCAGTTGAAACCAGAATGTACCAACTCTTAATGTAAATCAATTCAACAAATTACACGGTCTCAAAATGACCAAATGCATAGGAATAAATTATGAATTAATAATAGTTCAAAACAAAAATTAATTCAGTGTAACCACAAGGTTTCAATTCATTTAACAATCACACAACTTATAGCCCAATTATTGTTAATTACGTCATTCACATAGAAATACCTTTCGGTTCGCATAGATTGTAAAGTACAGGCATCTGTAAAATTTAAAAATTGTAGTTACATAGGGAAACAACGATTTCCTCTCTTATTCTCTCTCTCCTCTTTCCCTCTTCTTATCCTCTACTTAGGAACTTCCCAAACGCTCTTTTCTTATTGTTTCCCAAATGAAACTAACCATGACAAACAAGAGTCACAAAAATGTGAATCGTTTCCCCTTCTCCACAAAACAAGGGAAACTGAAAATTGTTTTTACATCAGAAAATAATTTCCCAGGATGAGTAAAATCAAAACCTACTCCTAAATTCAATATTCAAACTTTATTAACATTTAAAATTCTTCCCAACATTACCATGTGACCACCTCATCACATTGGTAATATCATGTCCAAAGTCTTAATATCTTGTGCTCACCCCATACACCTGCATCACAACCCCTGCTAAAGAGGAGGACCCTTCCTCCCTGACAAGGGTTGGTGATTCATAGCTCACAAACTAGAAACTCATAAATAATCCAGCAACTCACAGAGATTGCATCAGCTTGGAAATGATGTTACAAGATGCGTTATTACAAGAATTATTGTGCCAACCCCTCCTGGACTAACACGAACTCAACCTACTTTTTCCCATACGTTTATACAAGAAAAGGTCAGGGGGGTAAATTAGAACTAATTCCCCCAAATTTGGACTGTCAATCATGGACAAATTCACAAAATATTGTCTTTTATGTATTCTTGGTTGAATATATGATTAAAAAAGATTGATTTAACATAAATTCCATGTTAGAATAAGTTGGAGTTGTTTATGTTGATAACTACTTGCTTTATTTGGGTCGCAGTCTATTAATGGTCACAATAAAAAAGATGTGCCTAAAAGAACCGCATTCAGCTCCCAATCTATAAACCTTTTGGAGAACACTCATAATCCATCTAGGGGATGTTCTAAAAAAAACTATGTTGCGTATTTCCAAGATTCATCTTAGCTTGTTCAAAAATCACATCAGAAGTGAATTGAATCTTGCTTGTGGAGTGATGTAGACCAATGAGTTGGTAGGAGATGAAGGCTGAAATGGATTTGAAAGAAGAAGAATGAAATTCCAAGCTTATAGTAGTTTCTTATATTTATCCCCTGAATTTTTAACAGATTAAAAAGTTTCAAGGTGATTTTTACCTCAGGTTTTACCTCAATTTTTTTATGTTTCCAGGAATGTTGATGAAGGAAATATGATTTAGAAATAGAGCATTAATGTATGATGAGGGTTGTTGATAAATACACAATGGTAGTCATCATGTAGCAACACTTACAAAGTAAAAACACTTGAGGGGTAACAACACCTATGGAATAACCGCAGTCATTGTAGCATGGTTGTTGAAGCTTTTGAAAGGGTGAAGGCTAAAATTGATATTGCCTTAGTTGTCCAAAAATCGGTCTAGTTCTTCTTATTTGCAAAACTAAAAGGCTACAACTATTGGAAAATGAATGAAATAGTACTACTAAATTATTGTAAGATTCACTTTTACCATCCATAGACTGTAGTAGTACTTCCTTTCCCTGAACTAAACATCTTCCATGCCATATAAATTTCTACAAAACAAATCATGGCCAATCTAAGTTAGTAATTATCACCTTAATAACCTCATTATAAATAAAAGTGGCATAATCATGTTGAATTCCATGGCATAAAGAGGGATGAAAGGAGAATATAAAATGGGGCAAAAAGGACGACAAAAAGATACACTCACAGGTTGAACCGACTAACTTTATCTTTCTCTCAAAAATCTTATCATTATCCAAGTATATAAAATGGGCCCTTACATGGGTGTTGATAGCGCTATATGCCACCAACAATCAAGGGGTCTCCCCGATATGAAGTCCTAGTTATACCTCACACCATTTGGAGTAAGAGCCTAATATGGGGAATAGGCCCGACTATCATATCCTTAATGATTTTCCTTGGCTGCAATAATCAACACAAGAGAAAGTGCATATACTTTCAATATAAATAAGCAAGTTAGCCTTATCATGTATTCAATTGCAAAGTGTATAATAGTTCTTTCACGGAAGGGAAGAGAAAGTGATTATTTAAAAGAAAAGTAATAGTATTGTCCTAATAAAGACACACACATGTATCTGAAATAATCATTAGTTATATTGTGAAATAGTTCACAAAGAAATAACGATCACGAAAACAATAGATGCATATCTTAAAGATGCATACTAAAGCCAACGAAATAGTTCATTTACATTAGTATGTAGAAACATAAACATACGCCACAAACAATGAAAGAATAATCTTACAATCATTCATGACATATGCATGAAAGTGCGTTGGCTCCAAGAGCTTTGAATTATAAAGTGAAAGTCCCATGATACACCATCACAATGATACAACACTAATTCCAATAGTGGAACATTTAACCACTACTTGCTTCTCAAAAGACTAATATTCTCTCCTATGCCTAGCTTGAGAAGCCATGGTGAAAAGTCCTTTGCTTGAGATATGAGGGTATATATATAACAAATGAGGTGACTCTCCACCTCCCTTGTGACTCTTGAGCTCCCATGTGAATTTTTGAATTCTTATGAGATCTTTGAGCTTCTACATGACTCTTCACATTCTATGTGTGACCTTTGGGCTTCCACACATTTACATTTTCTCATTTTTCAAAAATACAAAATTACATCTCCACAAATTTGTGACAAAATACATTGACAACAAATGACTTTTATGGTGACACTTTGAGAAGCCATGACTTGGTGAAGGTGACATGGAACTTCATTGTAGTGTATCAATGCCAAGCTTTTCTCCTTGTTGTTATCTTAACATATATATGATAGGTCTTGATTGCACTTCATGTTCATCATCCTAGAGGTTGGTTATCATATAGAGTCTTCCATGTGATCTTGATCTTCATTCTTCTGCATGATCTAGTGTCCGTTTATCTCTTTGTTTAATGATATCTTTATGTCCTGACTTCAAAGGTGTCTTCTCGTATCGTCTCCTTTACATCCTCCTTGAACATCATCCTGCCATGTCAAGATAATAACACTTGCAAATGGAGTTCACTCATGAGAATATGACATCAGTCCCAAAATCTCCTAGTCTATCTTGTTTATCATGCAACATGCTAACTAAGTTGGGATAGTGTGCAAGATTGAAAGGAGAGGCCTTATTTAGCGTAGTGTGCAAGATCAGGGGGAAAGGAGCGAGGGACTAGGCACTGTGACTACACAGTGTGTATTAGCTTAAAGAGATGCAAGTCGGGGATTGCGTAGTGGGCAAGTATAGGAGGCAGAGACATGTGACTAGGCATTGTGATTGTGCGGTGCACAGTTGAGGAAGTAGAGGATTAAGGGACTACACAATTAAGGAAGAAGAGGATCAAGGGACTGCATAGTTGAGGACTACAAGGTTCCATAAGAGGCTCATATGTTCACTATGATTGCATAGTGCATAAGGAAAGGTAAGGTTGATTAGCACTATGCATTAGGAAAGTGCAACAGATAGATCTTAAGTGACTGAGCACTAGGATTACGCTGTGTGCAGTTGATGGAGGTATTTCTCTCTAACTGTGCAATGCGCAATTCCAAGAGGTAGAGGGTGCTTCATTATGGCTTAGGACTATGCAGTGCACAGTTCAAGGAGGCAGAAAGCTTGGTGCATGATCAGGTAAGTTGTGAAGACAGAGAAAACCCCAAAATTGACTAAGTGTGGGATCAGTAAGGCAAAAAGATGAAAGTAAAAGCATGTAACAATAATTGAACATGATCACACACTCATAAATGACCAATTTCATGAAAATGAGACACTCAATACCCAAAATCAACATGCATCCATTGAAATGACAACAAGACGACACTTACCTCCAAGTGTGACACTTAATATATAACTTACGACACAAGTGTCGACTACAAAAACAAAGTGTGCAATACCTTGAGAATGAGCCTAATGCATGTTCCAATGATAGATAAAATCCATTAATGCAAGAGAAATCATCAGAGTTGCCTCTTAAAGGTGTGACCTAGCTACCTTTCACAAAGAACATCAGCTCCCTCAACAAAATACGACACTTGGACTTCCTTCAAAAAGGTAATTAGAAACTTACGAAGCAAGTATGGAATGACTCTAACAACTAGAAACGACAGTTTACGTGATCAAAGGGATTAGGCTCCAAATATTGAACATAGTCCAAAATTTGGAGGGTGTTGTAGCAACAACAACACTTGGCAATTCACTGGAAGAACCCAAACTTCTCCATTCAAATCTAGCTCTATACACAGGGTCTAGTATTTCAGGATGTATTGATTCATTGTGTAGATTATCTCAGCTTCCCCATTTATCTCGGTTATAGGTGTAGTCTCTCCTATTCCCTTTCTCAGCTAAAGACATTTACAAATCTTACCATATCACAAATGTTTGGATCTGGGAGAAGGATAATATATATTCAAGAGTTTAGAATTATCAAAGTTTAGTTCCATCTTCAGAGATTGCTTCGCTACCATCAGGCTTGTCCAGTGCCTTGGCTAAGTCACTTTCAAGAAACACAAGCATCGCCTCACTATCAACGATCTTGTTCAGTACCTCATTGCTTGCTTCACCTCGCTACACAGGAAGCCTTTCTCTTCTTTCACCCCTTATTTTATTTTCAATATGCTCACTAGAATTTTATCAACGTTTATATCGCAAGGGTGGAAGAGGGATCTCGAATAATTGAGATAAAGAGAGGTTATTCCTCCATAGATTGTTTTATACCTATAAAATTAATATGCTCACTTTTGGTTTTCTCCTTTCCCTTCTCTACTTGATTGGGTCGGCGAGAAAAACACCATTCAATTATAATACCAAGTCAAGGAATGAAGATCCTAAAGTAGTCATGGGAATCATGGTTCTGCTTAAAGATTTCCACTCGAATGGATTGTTTTTTCCATTCACACATCGTTGACCTTCAAGGTATCAAACCTCAGTAAAGAAGAACGACCAAAAGTTAAACAAGTGTTATTGAATGTCACAAATCCATTTAAAACTTTCACCACAATGGTTAGAACCCATCAAAACACTTCCATGCAAGGTCTTATTTACATAGACTAACAAAACAAAATAAATAAGGAATGGACGAGGCATGAAATCATAACCAAACAAAACTAGAAGAAGGAATAAGGAAATAAATATGTACATATGTAGAAACACAGCCCTAGGTTGCTATTGAAAATAATGCTTAAGATATTGACTATTAACAGGAAGCAATTCCATCTTCCCATCTAAGGATTGGAGATGATAACTATGGCGGCCAAGCTTGTCTTGAACAACAAAGGGTCTGGTCCATAGGGATTGAAATTTGGTGTGTTCATCTTTCTCTTCATGGGCTTTTTCCCATTTCAATACTAGGTCTCCCACACTGAACTCCTTGTTCCCTACAGATTGCTTGTCAAACCAACACTTGATATGGTTCTGATGCATAGCAAACTTTTCTTTTGTTTTTCGCGTTTCTTCCTCTAACTTAAGAAGGGTGTTTATCCCACTCTGAACAATAAGACAAGGTTTATCTTGGCATCCTTAAGAAATTTTAAGGGTTAAGAGGTATATGTTAGGAGGAAGGAAAGCCTCTTGTTCATACACGAGGAAGTAATGGAAGATATTTAGAGAGGGTTTTGGTGTGACATGGTCAGCCCATAAATCATTCACCAATGCATTATGCCAGTTCCTTTGCTCATAGTAATTTGTTTTCTTGATGATGTGAATTAAATTCTTATTAGTGGACTAAGCTAAATTATTTCCTTGAGGGTAGTAATTAGATGAGTGCTTTAAAATAATACCATTCTCCAATGAAAAATAAAAAAGTTTTAGCGATGAAAAGTAAGTTGCATTGTCAAAAACAAGTGACGAGGGAACGTCGAACCTGGTAATAATATTATGCTTAAGGAAGTGGATGACTTCCTGCTTATTCACTTGTTTCAATGGAACTACTTCAACCCACTGAGTAAATTAATTTATGGCAGTTAAGATATATCGGTGTTGATTTGATGAATGTGGAAAATTTTCACCAATAACATCCAATCCTCATTCTTGAAATGGTTCTTCAATGGAAATGGGTTGCAATGGGTTGGTTGACTTCCTATCTCGACCAACACATCTTTGACATACAAGGAACTTATGGGCATAGGAGTGTGCATCCTTAAATAGTGTGGACCAATAATAATTGATCCACATGCCTTTACGAGTAATAGTGTCACCTGCATGGTGCCCATCAGCTGGCCTGTCATGAAGGTCTTTCAATACCCTTTCCAAATCTTACGCTTCCAAGCATCTTAGTGGGACACCATTGTGGTGCTTCCAAAAAAGCACACCATGTACAAGTTGATAACATAAATCTTTAAGTCGAATTGCCTTCTTATGTTTATCTAATAAGTGCAAGGGCAAGGTGCCTTACTCTAGATACTGATGTACATGAGTGTACCAAAACATGGTTGCATTTGTAGGGGTATCTTGCTTAATGTTGTACATTTCAATTTCTTGTTCCCATCTAGAAGAATCCTCTTATGGTGAATTTACTGCTTTTTTTGCAAGCCGGTAGAGAACATGGCCTTTTATTGTATGAATTGGCTTGAATTCTAGATCATATTCTTGAAGGCTTTTCATCCAGTTCACCCTCCTCTCACCTAACTATTGATGCACAAAGAGTGATCTAACTGTTGGGTGAGGCACAAATATGATAACATGGCTTTTTAAGATGTAAGGCCTAAAATGTTGCATTGCCTTATATACTGCATATTTGTGCCTATCTATGGTAGGATAATTTAATTTAGATCCTTGTAAGCCAACACTCATAAATGATATTAGCCACTCATTTCCTTGATTGTCCTTCTGAGTAAGAACGATTGCAATAGATGTGTTAGAAGAGAATGTATACAACAAAAATATTTATTACAATCTAGAGTATACAACGTTGGGGCATCAAAAATCACTTCTTTAATCCCGGTGAAGGCATATTTCTCCCTTTTGTCCCACTTGTAAATTACATCCTTCTTTATCATATCTTGTAATGGATTAACAATATGTGCATAATTTGAGATGAATTTTTGAAGGAAGTTAATTTTCCTTAAGAAGGATTGCGTGGCTTTCTTATTCACGGGAAAGGGAATCTGAGCAATAGTATTGACTCACTTGGGGTCCACTTTGATTTTTCTCTTATCTATAATGTGTTCCAAGTGGTTTCCCTCGAACACTCTGAATACGCTCTTCTTTGGATTTAAAGAAATACCATATTTTCGACACCACTCAAATGTTTTCCTTAGATGATGGAAGTGATCATATATTTTATTTGAAAATATTGTAACATCATCCAAGTACACGACCGAACTTTGTCCAATCAAACCATGGAATGTGATGTCCACAGCCCGCTAAAAGGTAGCACCAGCATTTGTGAGTCCAAATGGCATCTGTTGAAACACGAACGTACCCCATTTAGTCTTGAATGTAGCTTTTAACATGTTGCGTTCTGCTACCAGAACTTTGTTGTATCCAAAAAAATCGTCTAATAGTGAGAAAATCTCTGAACCAAATACCATCCGGAGTATATGCTCCATAGATGGCACAAGATAATTATCTTTATCTGAATCGTGGTTCAGGTTGTGGAAATCAACACATAAGCGTATCTCTCTAGACATCTTTCTAACAAGAACCAAATTTTAGACCTAGGTAGAACCACGAACTTTAAATATGATTTGAGCATCTAGCAGTTTCCTTAGTTCTTTCTAAATAAGAGGTTCAAGTGTAGGATGAACTTTTCTTAACTTTTGGTTAAATGGATTTACGGCTTTCTTAGTGGGTATCACATGCTATATAATTAGTGTATCATAGTTTTCAAATCATCATATGTCCACGTGAACACATCTTGGTACTTATTGTAAAGGCACAAAAAGGCTTGTCTCTCTTGGGGTGAACAACACATACCAAGATTCACATATTTCAGATATTCCTTAGTACCAAAGTTAATTTGTTCGTGTGACAATGTGTAAATATGGGTCTTTCCATTGATTGGTCCCTTAAATCGGTTATGCGTGTCATAAATATTTTCTAAAAATACCACACCCTTAGGCATGGGTCTATGTGCCTGAGTTGATTCTTGCAAATCCATTTCATCCTCATCTTTGTCTATGACCACATCTTTAAACATGTCAGGATTAGCCAATAAATCCAGTTTCTGACATTCATCATTAAAAACATGAAAATTAGTGGCATTATGTTGTACAAATGGCTTATAAATAATCTCAATAGAAAATCCATCTCTAAAAGGTGACAACCTAGCAGCGATGTTGGCTAATGTGTCAGTGGCTGCATTGTGAATCCTAGGAAAATAATTGATATTAAAATCTTGAAAGAAAGAAATAAGACGCCATACCTCTTGCTCGTATTTTTTAAAATTAGGTGACACATTATGAATAGTATTTTGTACCTGTCGATTAGCAATATATGAGTCACATATTACCTTTAACACCTCCACCTTGAGGTATATGGCTTTCTTTAATCCCAGAATGAGTGCTTCGTATTCAACAATGTTATTCATGCACTTGAATTCCAATCGACATGAGATTAGATACATTTTATTTTGCAATTCAATCAAAATACAACTAGCTCCAAAACCCTCTTATGTTTTCGAACTATCAAAATATAGTTCCCAAATGTTAGCAACAATAGGGTTATTTCCCAAACTAGTACTATTTACATCTATATTACAAAAGTCATTAGGAACAATTGGATTGCAAGGAAGGATTTCCAACTGTGTATCTAGTGGTACAAGGGATGGTTTCGCAAGATAACATCCGTGATCAACTTCTAAAAAAAAAATCTAAAAATTACTTATGCATAGTTAATTGGACCATTATGGGTTTCAAGTATCGTGATGGTGTGTTTCATGAAAGGATCACTCTCGTCTCGAATCTTCTTATTCTTTCCCTTATAAGGAAGCCACAAATGCAACCAGTCAGTAGCAAAGTATCCTTGCAACTTTCTAGACCAATCTTTGCTTAAAACCAAGTCATAAGCTTTAGGAATGTCCACAATGACAATATCAATATATTGGTGAACTATATGATTTGATGATAAATGAATTATAACATTGTAAGCTCACTAATTGCATGCACTAAAGATATATCTAATTGTATGATTCTAACGTCAACCTTTTACCATTTCGCATTGATTTTATTTGCAATAGATAAAGGCTTGACATTCGTAGATGCACCAAAATCAAATAGGAAATTATGGACATTATAATTAAAAATCTCAAAAGTTAAAAGAAAATGGGAGCAAGTGGATCTATAATTTACATTAGTTGCATTAACAGTCGATTTGAGAATAGTAGGAAACTTACCAGAAAAGTCTTGAGAAGCAGAAACCACTCTAACTGACAGATGTTTAGACGCAAATGCCTAGATGATCAACTCGTGTTGGCCTCCCAACTTTGCTAGCTCATATATGGAAATATTAGCACAATCTTTCTTCATGTTTTCAAGAATATTACAATCAATGTCTTCATTTCTAGCTGGGTGTGCTAAAGCAGTTGGTGGTGTAACTTTGTTTGATACCTCAGGAGTGACAAACTTGCTCTTATTATTTCCGGAAGCATTCTTTTGAGGCTATGCACTTCCATATTTGTTTTGAGTGCCTTGAGTTGGATTACTAGGAAGTAAAATTCTTCTCAACAATTGCTTCCTCACATATTGCTCAGACATTGGTCCTCTTATCCTCAAATTATATTGCTTAGTTGATTGTTGGTGGGCTCCAGTATTGCAGCAATAATGTTGCAACTCCTGGGACTCCCTTCTTTACTTTTATCAACTCGGTTGTTCATAACAA
Organism: Pinus taeda; assembly: GCA_000404065.3. Taxonomy (NCBI): domain Eukaryota; kingdom Viridiplantae; phylum Streptophyta; class Pinopsida; order Pinales; family Pinaceae; genus Pinus; species Pinus taeda. Next base: position 72,368 of record APFE030263775.1, read on the forward strand.
ACTTGGAAGCGACGATGTTGTATGCACAAGTACTAGCTCTTGTTGCAGCTGTCACTTGGTCAGCTGGCACAAGTCCGCTAGGAGCTTAAGCCAACTTCTATGAGCTCTTAGAAGAAGCTTTGTAATTTATGGATGAAACCTAACTCGAAGAAAGCTAATCTATTTGCGAAAAGAGATTGAAAAACTGGAAGAAAGTGCAAACCCTAACAAACCCTAATTCTACCAGCTAGTCCTACTGATGCAAAGATGAGCATGCAAACTACTGAAAGAGATGCCATTACTTCTATGAAGGTAAAATACATGTGTCTAGACTACCTCTGTCCTAAGAAAACATATTTTTGTAATTTTGATTAAGTCGTCAGTTTCATCATGCATATGCTTTCACTGTTCTTTACTATGCAGAGGTGGATCAAGGAGGAGGAATACTTGGAAAAAGTTGGGAAGGTTCAGAGAGCATCTAAGGAGTCCCCAGCACCCTTCCAGAGAGTTTCATAAAGTTTGGCTATCAAGAAACCTCATTTGTGAGCTTCTACAGGAAGTCTGCAGGGGTTCTACAGGATGTTCAGAGATTTCTATAGGATGTTCAGAAATTTCTACAGGATGTTCAAAAAGTGGATTTTAGAGGATGGGTGAGTGAGGCAAGATGCATGGATGAATAAGGAGGTAGGATAGGGGCCTGGAGTGACCCAGAGACTGGTGGGTGGAGTGGTGAGAAGGTGTAGAAGGCTGACTTGGCTTAAAGAAGGCTAAGGCAATGATTGAGCAAGTAGGTAGGGTTACGTGGGAAAAAGGACAGATGGGAGACGAGGAACCTAGCTAGGAGATGGAACAGGTGGCTCAGATGAAGCTTAGGTGGATGAAAGGGTGGTGGAGATGCCCTGTACGGTGTACATTCAACCGAATCAACAAAGTCTTTCAAATGATCAAACTCCTAGCTAATTTAGTCTAACTATCAATAACATGAACGAACAACAACTTTATTTGGAAAGAAAACCATTTACATCAATTATGCAAAGAAACATTTCAGAGATCTAAACCCATGACTACTTTCTGCAAAGGAAAACAGTACACTAAGGATTGCATGGTCAAGCAAACTAGTGTTTTTGTTGGGGCAGCACTTTTTCTTCAATTCCAGCCCCTGATCCAATAAGGATGAGGTGAAACCGAGAGTGTGGTTGTCCCTTTTCTTTGGAGCTTTTTCTGTTATTATCTTACCAAAACACCTGAAGCAATTCTATTCATAAATAGTGATCTATCCAATCAACACAACTAAATCTACCTAACAGAAATACGTTTCAAATGCATAAAAGGAAAACAACGTTGCATAAAGGAAAATTAACAGTACAGAAAGGAAGCCCTAGGCTCTCAGGTTGGGCCCAACCCTGAGAGCTATGGCTCCTATAGAAAACTCAGAGTTGATATAAAATCGGACTGCTTCTCGTTATCAAAAAATAGTCATAATAGTTATGCCAAAATGGCTACAAGATAGCAAGCTAAAGCTAACAGCACTATGGTGCAAAATATGCAATGGTTTCAAAAGTCCCTTACGAAGGTTGAGGCCTTAACATTTATACATCACGAGGACCCTAGCTGGCCTCCTAAATCTATTGGACTCGGCTGTCCAAACTGTGAGTTAGATAGTCCCTTCCAAAATCTGCTTGGTTGCCTTCTAGATCCCGTTTTGGTGGCCTTTGGAGCTCGGAGTTGGGGGTGAAGATCCTGAGGAAGGGTTATTTAATGCCATAGACAACCCCCCTACGAATCCTCACCTCAAGCCTGGTTGTCTTCTAGCCCATGATTGCTCGGTTTTGCTCCAACATGTGTCAAAAAACCTGAAATGAGCACATGTTAGCCACCTAGGAAGAGTGACTACCCTTATTCATACAAATGACATAAACATACTGAAAAATAATGCATAAGCTATGAAAAATGAAGGATTCAACAAGGACTGAACAAGGATAATTAGGCCAAATGAGCCCAATAAGTTACCCAATTTGGGGCTCATCATCACCCCCTTGCTAAAAGGGTTTCTCATCCTCTGAGCAACTAGTCCA
>APFE030263775.1:100278-174243 GCA_000404065.3 Pinus taeda
GTGTTAGCCACCTAGGAAGAGTGAATACCCTTATTCGTACAAATGACATAAACATACTGAAAAATAATGCATAAGCTATGAAAAATGAAGGATTGAACAAGGACTGAACAAGGATAATTAGGCCAAATGAGCCCAACAAGTTACCAATTTTTGGGCTCATCAATTGTTGAGGAGGAGCATCACCCACTCAAGGCTCACTAGCACATTGTCAATCATTATTCAAGATAAGATCAAATGTAAAAATTGAATAACCAGCACTTGTGTTTTCCTCTGTCGAGGTTAGTTCATCAGTCTCTTGATTTTGCTTTGAATTCTCTTCCGCTAATTTTTTTTCTAAAACATTAGCAACCACATCATTCATGTTGTGTTTCCATTACGATCATGTTTTCTCTAAATGTGCTTCTTGATGAAAAGTACAATAGTTATACATGCCCAAGTTCTAAACTATAACACCCCCTCCCAGGTTTACCCAAATTAATCATCCCGGTCGGGGTAAACATGAGACGAGAGGCTACTATGATCAGATTTGACCTCCTATGTGACCTTAAGGAAGTGGGATCAATGGAACATCACACACAGTCATCCAACTTCATCAACAGAACCCTTAGGAGATAAGTCAGTCACTCAGTCAACATGTCCCTGGGTCCCACTGATATTCTGGATATCTTAGGCCATAGTTGCTCTCATGCTATGGGAAAGGGAGTGACCAACAACCTAAAGTCGCTCTCACATGCCTGCCTGCTAGTGACTGTGGACCAAAATTGCCAGTTATGTGCCAGTGACGTCGATTTAAGCCACTTTTCTAGCACAGAATCCTGGCCTCTACCCAGAACTTGCTACAACCTTCAGAATCAATTAAGGACATGGTAACAATTATGATAAATCAAAATCAACCTCAAGACTAGGCCTGGGCATCCCCAGCCAGGACTGACATTATGTCAAACACTTGGCATCAATGCAACCTACAAGTTTAAGATACAAGACAAAGCATAAATGACTAAAATAACTTATGGAACATAACCAAAAGGATCACCTCCTCCTCTATTGAACTACTATATCATCAATTAGGTCTTGCATCCATCCATTAAACAATTACAAGTAAATACATGAAATAAACATGACATGAACAAGTCACTTAACCATTCTTATAACCAGCGTAAAACCATGTAAATATCATAGATAATAAAACCATTAAATCCACATATAAATCAGTGCAAAATTGAGAGAACTCAACTTGTATTAATCATAGGCAAATTTGACTATGTTCAGGACTTCCATGTAGCACCTGACCATAGACATGGTTGAACCAAAATCTCTCTTTCAGCCAGTCACCCCCATGCCATATTCTAAGCATGAATGTGGGGTCTCATAGAACAACCAAGGGAAGCCAGAGGTTAAACCACCTCCACCCTCATCAAACCGTGATCACACCAAAATTGATGCTTGCTCACAACAAAATCGAACTTGGAATGCCATCTTGAATCCATCACTATCCTTGAGGAATTTTCTATCTCCTTGTCTCTTAGGCTTTATCGCAATCCAAACCCGTACCACTAGGCCCTAAACTGAGACCTCTCCCTCATGCTTTATTGTGTATCCCGCCAAAACCAGTCAAGGGATTCTTAGGCCTTTGGGAATGGAACTTGAAATCACCTCCACTGCGGATTTTGAAATCTATCCGGCAAACCAAATATCAAAAACTGAAATAAACATCCCAACATCACGGCATCCGGAAAAAGGAAAGGATAGGCTAAAGACCACTGTCATAACCCAACAAAACCATGCCACCGATAGTAAGAGAACCATACACCAACATGCAAAGCCATTCATGTCCAAACCAGCTAGGAAATCACATATGCAAAATGTTACCTGCAAGTATTCATGTTGAAGTTGCTTGATCCTGCTTTCCTTCCTTGATCCTTGCTTGCTTTCCCTTTTTCCTTTGTTTGCTTTTCCTTTCCTTTTCTTCAAAGCTAGAATGCTCCAAGAAAAATCTAAGTGATCAAGAGTGAAAGAGAGAGAGAGAAAAAAATGAGAGATCTCCAAAATTGAACTGACAAAAAACCATGAATTGGTCCTTAGAAGCCTTTTTATTGATGAGGTCTCTATTTTATTCATTTTCCTTCATTTTCCTCCTCACATGCAACATGTGACCTTTCACCTTACTTTTCTCCTAATTTCCTTTATTTTCATAAATAAATGTGCCAAAAATGATTTTTCCTTTTAATTCCTTTGCCTTAGCATTTGCCAATTTCCCTTAGCAAAAACACACATCTAGTGATGCCCACTAGGATATATTTGCCCAACTTTCAACTTGGAATAAGTGTCCCTTAACTGTGGTCTTATTTTCCCTTTATTAACTTTTATTACATGATTTTTTTTCACCAGGGTTGTTACAAAACCCTCCCCTTAGGGAACACTGTCCTTGAGTTAAACCACACCATGACCTAAGAAAAACCGTTGAAAAGCAAACAAACTTCCCATGGGGCTTTATAACTTAGCTCTTCGCAGTATTTACAATGAAAGACCTGCTCAAAAGAAAAACATCATGACAATACAACAACCATAATAATATGACACCCGTACTTCTTATTGGAGCTTTGTAACTTAGCTGATGGCGGTATTTTAATCGATATGCATATACATACAAATACCAAAACATTAACAAAACATATGCTAAGAATACACCAACATCAAACCAACACTGCTTTGCCTAAACCGGAAAACAATGAAGGATACAGGGCCTGCATCTGATCTGTCAGCTGCCATGTAGCTTCTTCAGGCCCAAAGTGCTTCCACTGTACTTTAACTTGCTATATGGCTCTGTTCTTGAGCATGAGATGCTTCCGCAGCAATATACACTAAGGCCCTGGCTGGAACTATCCTTCTTGCTCCACCTGCAATACAGACCAATCAATAACATGATCAACATCCTTTATATACTTCTTAAGCAATGAAATATGGAAAACATCATGAACTTTCACTGTTGGAAACAGTGCAAGTCGATATGTCATTGGTCGATTCCTCTCGAGGATCTCGAAAGGCTTGCAATATCGCGGTGCCAACTTGACACATGAACCAATTCTTAAAGATCTTTTCTTGGGCTTGATGCGCAAATACACATGCTCCCTAACCTGATACTCCTTGAACAACATGTTCTGTTATGCATATCTCTTCTGCCTATCCTATGCTGCCTTTAGATTCCTTTTTATAACCTGCATTTCCTGCTCCATTTCTGCCAACATATCCGGTCCAATAAGTATCATGTTCACTGGATCACTCCAATTGATAAGAGTATTACAATTCCATCCATACAATGCCTCGAAAGGACTCATCCTAAATGGCTCTTGATAACCATTGTTGTATGTGAACTCAACCAAAGGAAGATACTCCTCCCAAATCCTCTATTGGTGCATCATGTACATCCTCAGCATATCCTCCAAAATCTTATTGACCCTCTATGTATGTCTATCTGTCTCAATTTCATAACAATGCTTCAGTTTCATGATGGCTTCCTCCAGCATCTGTGGCTCATCAAACTCAACTTGGTCTCTATGTGTTGTTGGCAACCCATTGATGAACCTTTGAATATTTGATTTCTCGTCCTTGAGGTAAGGCACATACCTCAACTACTCTATGAACCTACTAGTATACTCGTTATTTGTCATAGAACCCATCTACATCTCATAAAACTCCTTATCTTCATCATCATAATACCTCTCATACAGGTACTTATTCTTGAAGAGTCTCTCGAACTCATCCCAAATCAACTATTCTTCCCGAATTCCCTTGACATTATTGACATCTTCCCACTAGATATCTACTTTCCCTTTCAAACTGAAGGTGGTTATTTTGGATTTCATGTTCTCTAGGGATGAACCAAATATTTCTTCTAACCAATCACCCTCATGCCATATCCCAAGCATGAATGTGGGGTATCCTCGGATAAACTAATCCATAAGCAACTAAGGGAATCTAAAGGTTAAACCACCTCCACCCTCACACTATTGTGATATCACCTAAGTTGTTCCTAAGATGACAGAACCAAACTAAAATTGGATGCCTATGAATTCCTTCACCATCCCTTGAGGAATTTTCCTATCTCCCTCCACCTTTCGAGGGCTTCCCAAAGAAAACCATATCCAGCCCCAACCCTTTGGATTTTCTTGAGATCACCTCACCCGCGTCCAAAACCTTGTGGTAATCCAAAGCTCAACCAAGAATGAATTCCATCACACCATGGTTATTCGAGAATGGCAAGGCAAGGCTAAAACTGTTGTTGTAACCTAACAAAACCCATGCCAGTGACATAAAATGAACCAAATACACATGCATATACCATGCATTCCAAAACCAATTAGGAAATCTTACATACAACTTCTTGCCTGCAAGTATTCCCGCTGAAGTTGCTTCATCCAACCTTTCCTTGCTTGATCCTTGCTTTCCTTTGCTTCCCTTTTCCTTCCTTCTCTTGCTTTCTTTCCTTCTCCTCTTGGTTCTCTTCTCCTCTCTGAGACTAATTCTAAAACTAAACTAAAAAATGCTAATAAAAAGTTGTGAAATGATCCTCATAAGCCTTTTTATTATTGATGTCTTTAATTTCTTCGTTTTTCCTCTATTTTCCTCCTCACATGCAACCTGTGACGTTTCACCTTCCTTTTCTCTTATTTTCCATTATTTTCAAAAATAATGCCAATAATGGTGTTTTGCCTTTTCAATGCCTTTGCCAATTTCCCCTTACCTATAATAAACAACAAGTGATGCCCACTAATATGCTTTGCCCAACATTCAGCTTGGAATACGTGTACCATAGCCTTGATCTTATTTTGCTTTTATTAACTTTATTACATGAACTTTTAACCCCAGGGATCTTACAGACTCCTCCCCCTTAGGGGAAAACCATCCTTAACCAACAAAATCATTGAAAACCAAAGCATACTTCCCATGGAGCTTTATAACCCGACTTGTTGCAGTGTTTAAAATGAACAACCTGCTCAAAAGCAAAAACCATCATGACAAACATGACAACATGAAAACTATGCCACTTATTGGAGCTTTATAACACAGCTCATTGCAGTATTTAAAACATCAACCATACATAAATATGTACATATAACAAAAACTCATTTGCCTCCACTAGCAAATAATGAAGGATACATAGCCCGCATCTAATCATCCATCCCATGTATCTTCTTTGGGTCCAAAGTGCTTCCACTGCACTTGACTTGCTCGATTGCTCTTTTTTGAAGCATGAGTTGTTTCTGTTGTAGTATACACTAAGATTCTGACTGGAATTCTCCTTCCATATCCAGCTACAATACAGACCAATCAATCACATGATAGACATCCTTTACATATAATTTAAGCAATGAAACATGGAAAACATCATGGACTTTCACTATTGGAAGTAGTGCAATTTTGTAGGCCACTGGTCTAATCCTCTCAAGGATCTCGAAGCGCCTACAATACTAAGGTTCCAACTTCGCACATGACCCAATCGTCAAGGATCTCTTCCTTGGCTTGATGCGTAAGTACACATGCTCCCCAACCTAAAAACTCCTTAAATGTGGCATGTTGGTTTTCATAATTCTTGTGCTTGTCTTGTGCTACCTTTAGATTTTGCTTGATAACCTAGATTTCTTGTTCCAATTCTGACAACTGTTCACTGGATCACTCCAGCTAATGGGAGTATTACAACTTTGCCCATAAAGTGCCTCAAAAAGACTCATCCTTAGTGACTCTTGATGACCATTGCCGTAAGCAAACTCAACCACTAGAAGATACTCCTCCCACTTCGTCTATTGATGCATGATAAACATCCTCAGCATATCCTCCAGGATCTAGTTGACCCTCTTTGCTTGTCCAACTTCTTGTTGATGATAAGTTGTACTAAAGGGTAACTTTATACCCAAACTTGTGAATAACTCCTTCCAAAAACTGGAAGTGAACTTAGCATCTTTGTGTGAAACAATATTCTTCAGAACACCATGCAACCTCACTATCTCCCTCATGAAGACCTGTGCTACATCACTAGTTGAATAAATAGTCTTCATTGGAATGAAGTGAGCTACGTTGCTCGACCTATTAATTGCAACCATGATGGAATCATGTTGCTTCGATGTCGTCGATAAATCGGTAATGAAATCCATGGATATGACCTCCCATTTCCATTCTGGAATTAGAATGGGTTGTATCAAATCAACTAGGTGCTTACATTCATCTTTCACCTGCTGAAAATCCAAGCATTTAGCAACAAACTCTGCCACTTCTTTCTTCAGATTCAGCCAATACTATAACTTCTTCTTTGCTTTCATGTTCTCTAAATAGTTATGCAATCTGAAGAATTTCTTCATCCCAAGAAACCATGCCTTTGCATCTTCCAACTTCTTCATCTCTCCATCAAATGTAAGTGGTTTGACTTTCTTGAACTCCTTGGGTAAGTACTCACTCCTATAATAATGATGATGGCGGTGACGACTATGATGATGTCGTCTGGATGAGGAACTAGGGTGATAACCATAAATACCATTCCTCATGTAAGGTGTATCCAATGATCTGCCACCTTTGATTGTGTCCCCTCTATCCAACCTATATCTTGACCAAGACTTGCTACCATAGGCTCCATTAGTCTTCTCTCCTTGTCCTTGATTAATCCTCAATTGTCCTTGTCACTCCAAATCTGACAAACTCTAAAGGATGACTCCATTGACCTCTGCTTTCTTTTCCTAAGCCCTTGCAAGTCTCTCTTAATCCTCAACCAACCTATGATTGTCTGATTTGCAACTTCTGATTTATGCCCTCAAACTCATCAATGTGTCTGCTATATCAGGAGAATACCCATCTCCTTGTTGCCCAACTGATTTCTAGGGAGAGTCACGTGAATTGTAGTCTACCATTTTGCTCATCATCTTTTATTCTATTCTTCCTACCAATATACCATGTCAGATAAACCAAATAGATACCATAACCAAAATCATACCTCAACGATGTTCACGGGAGGCTTATCTCATCTTCAAAATCATTCCACATTAGCATGATACACATATAATCATAATCATATCAATATATCCACATCATGCATGACAATTATAGAGTTCCATAATTGTTTTGTTTTAACACCCTTTTTCCTCTATTTTCCCCTTTTTCATCATCGCTATCAACTCAAGAAAGCAGTAAATCATATATTTTGATAAGGTAAAGCTCTCATATGTATTTTTTTCATATTCATTAATGTGCCTTATTGTTACGTTAAAAATTGCATTGGCTACAGAATTAACATGATTCTGCACCTATTTTACAAATTTGCAGTTATCTCCATGGTTTGTGGGTTTCTAGTGCGCCAACTAAGCAAGGAAGCACATGGGTGGTTGAGGATCGACCCTCTCATGGATCTCCTCCTATTCGCTCGAGCCAATTCACTAAAAGAACCACACAGTGGTGCAGTCAAAGGCACAGGTCAAACACGTAGCAGCAGAAATCTGAATGCATCACGTTTCTCCTATTTGCTTTCCAAATAGAAAATCGTCGAGATAACGCTTTTACTATTAAGTTTTGAATTTGAATAAGGATTTATTAAAGTACCTATAGGCATAGAAGTCTCAAACTGTTGAGCACACATTTTATATATAACGTTGTATCAGTTGTAAAGGATAAGAAGGAAGTAATAGTTAAATTTCTGAATAATTGTGAAACAGAGCTTTATTCTTGTATGGAATTAAAGTTACCTTTTTGTTATTCGATGCGTATGTAAGCATGATTTACACCTACTATATGCGGAGGGCCCCTGCAGAGAGTCGAGGGTTAGTTATTTCATTTTATTTCTTCTGTTATCGTATTGTCATTTCATTTTAGTTTAGTTTCCTTGTTTCTTTATTTCATCATTTCGTTATAACTTGGTATTTTCGTTTATCATTTCGTTATTTTGTTTGCGCTTACATTTCTTCACAGTCATTTAATGGTTTAGTTCTACAACTTTTTTTTCGCTTAGTTATAGTTAGTATTGTTATGAATTTAGAATTAGAACTTGTATATATTCTATAGTTAATGTTAGAAGATTACTATCATTTTAGAATCATAGTTTATATATACTTTGCAGATAGTTTTTGAAGGATCATTTTTCTTGCTCTTAGAATCATTTGAATTTCAATACTCTGTTTCATAGCAGCAACGCGTTTAGGATAGATTCATAATGGTAGAATGATTAACATAAGATGATTTAGAAGGACACTTAATATAGGTATGACCTGGTAGATCAGTCTAACAATAGCTTAAACTCCACTTATTAATTTGTAGAAATCTAACTCTAATCTAATAGGAACCTAGATAACAACGAAAATCCCAAAACAAGTATAACCATCATCTTACAAACTAAAGGAAAGGCTTCTAGCATATATAGTGCACTTGCACTTCATAAGTTTAACAACTCTGATCAATAATTTATGCTTGCAATTTAAGAACATTAAATTGACCAAACAACAATACCAACTACATACCGTGACCTCATGCATGATAACCATAACCATAATAATGCATGCATAACCACATGCATTTAGCCCATTCAGTCCAAGTGTTTGAACCATGCTCGGATACCACTCTTTAATGCCACCTCTCATATCTACCCACTTTCACTCGCCTGCCCAAAGTAAACATGAGTTGAGGGCTACTATGACATGGCTCATCCTCCTAGATAACCTTGAGTAAATGGAGCCCACAAAACAAGAAATTGACTTCCCTTAGGTGCTACAAGACCCTTAGGATCTAACCAATCACCCCAGGTGCCCAAAACCTGAGTTAACTTGCTTTTTCACTGACCTAGAGCCTTATTCACTCCCACGACAAGGCATATGCAACTAGAACCTTCAAGTCACTCCCACGGGTCTGCTTCCCAGCGACAGTAGTCTTTTTCACTTAGCTCTATGCCATCGACCCCGAGATCTAAGCCACTTTTTCAGGGCTAGGATCTACACCTCTACCCAACACTTAATGAAACTCCCATAAATTATAAATGACATAGAGACAAAGCCTCTAACACAAATCTTAATCAAGGACTTAACCTAGCTCGTTCTAACCATGACATTCATTTGGTCAAACACATAATGAACATAAGATCTACAGGTCATCAATGCATATCTAAACATAGAGATTTGAAACTTATCCAAGGTTTAAGAAGAAGGAATACTACCCTCTCACAATAGTTGCAACAACATCTATTAGGTCATGCATTCATTAACCATTCATTTATCAATCAAACATGATAAGAGCCTTAACTTGGATCTGTAATAAAACCATGCTTATAACTAGCATATAACCAAATAAATAACAATGATAGAATAAACATTAAAGCAACATAACAACAAGTACATTTACTCATAAGACACAAGGAGGAACTTAACTCTTATTGACATATGCAAAAGCCAACTAAATCAGGGACTTCCAAGTACCACCCGACCATAGATTGGGCTAAACTGAATCTTTCTTTCAGCCAATCACCCTCATGCCATATTCCAAGCATGAATGTGGGATCTCCTAGGATGAACCAATCTATCAACAACCAAAGGAATCTAGATGTTAAACCACCTCCACTCTCAACATATCGTGATCTCACCTAAACTGATCCTAAGATCACAAAACCAAACCGAGATTGGATGCCTCAGAATTCCTTCACCATCCCCTGAGGAATTCTCTTGTCTCCACCCACCTATTGAGGGCTTCCAAGAGAAAACCATCTCCATCCCCAACCCTTGGTATTTTCCTGAGACCACCTCTCCCAGATGAAAAACCTTCCGACAATCCAAAGCTCAGCCAAGAATGAACCCTATCACACTATGGTTATCTGAAAATGGCAAGGCAAGGCTAAAAACAATGTCAAAACCTATAAAAACCCATGCCAATGATGACAAATGAGCCAAATAGACACATGCATATACCATGCATGCCAAAACCAACTATGAAATCATACATGCAACCTGTTACTTGCAAGCATTCACACTAAAGCCAGTTGATCCAACCTTTCCTTACTTGATCATTACTTTCCTTTGCTTCCCTTGTCCTTCATGTGCTTACCTTATCCTTCCTTTGCTTGCTTGATTTCATTCTCCTATTGGTGCTCTTCTCCTCTCTTAGACTAATTTTGAAATTGAACTGACAAAAAGCCGTGAATTGATCCTCATAAGCCTTTTTATTATTGATGCCTATAATTTCTTCATTTTTCCTCTATTTTCTTTTAATTTCCTCCTCACATGCAACATGTGACCTTTCACCCTCCTTTTCTCTTATTTTCATAAATAAAATGCCAATAATACCTTATTTCCTTTTCAATGTCGTTGCCAATTTCTCCTTAGTCATAATAAACAACAAATGATATCCATTGTGATGCTTTGTACAACATTCATCTTGGAATACGTGTCCCATGACCTTAGCCTTATTTTGCATTTATTAACTTTATTAAATGAAATTTTAACCTGGGGTTGTTACAGACCCCTTCTTCTTATGGTAACACCTTCCTCAATGTTCAATGACACGTACAACCAGCAAAACCACTAAAAACCAAAACATACTTCCCATGTAACTTTATAACCCAGGTCGTTGCAATATTTACAACGAACAACCTACTAAAAAGCAAAAACCATCATGACAAACATGAAAACATGCAACCCTACCGCTTATTGGAGCTTTATAACAAATCACATTGTGGTAATTACAATATCAACCATACATAAATATGTACGTATACCAAAAACTCATTTTCCTCCACCGAAAAATAATGAAGGATATATATCCCTCATCTGATCAATCATCTCCCATGTAGCTTCTTTAGGCCCAAAGTGCTTCCACTGCACTTTAACTTTCTCGATTGCTCTGTTCCGGAGCATGAGTTGTTTTCACTACAATATGCATTGAGGTTCCAGCTGGAATTCTCCTTCTAGCTCCACGTACAATACAGACCAATCAATCACATGACCAAAATCCTTTACATGTATTTTTAGTAATGAAACATGGCAGTGCAAGTTTGTAGGCCACTGGTCCAATCCTCTTATGGATCTCGAAAGGCCCGGCATATCAAGGTGCCAACTTTTCACATGACCCAATCCTTAAGTAGATCTTCTTGGGCTTGATGCATAAATACACATGCTCCCCAACCTGAAACTCCTTAAATTCCCTGTGCTAGTCTGCATAAGTCTTCTTCATGTCTTGTGGTTCTTTTAGATTCTGCTTGATAACTTTTATTTCATCTTCCATTTATGCCAATATGTCTATTTCAATAAGTACCCTGCTCACTAGATCACTCTAGTTGATGGGAATATTACAATTCTTCCCATAAAGTGCCTCACACAGACTCATCCTCAGTGACTCTTGATAACCATTGTCATAAGCAAAGTAAACCAATGGAAGATACTCCTCCCACTTTCATTATTGATGCATGACATGCATCCTTAGCATATTCTCTAATATTCTATTAACCCTCTCTATTTGTCAACCTGTCAGTGGATGATAAGGTGTACTGAAGGCCAAATAAGTACCCAAGCCTATGAATAACTCCTTCCAAAACTTGCAAGTGAACTTAACATCTTTATATGACCCAATCTCCTTCGCAACATTGTGCAACCTCACTATCTCCCTCATGAAGACCTGTGCTACCTCACTCGCTGAATAAGTAGTCTTCACTGGAATGAAGTGAGCTACCTTGCTCAACTTGTCAATCACAACCAAGATGGAATCATGTTGCTTCAATGTCCTCGACAAATTGTAATGAAATCCATGGAAATGACCTCCCATTTCCATTCTGGAATCGGATAGGCTATAACAAACCAGTTAGGTGCTTACACTCAGCTTCCACCTACTGACAATCCACACATTTAGCAACAAACTTTGCCACTTCATTCATCAAATTCGGACAATAGTAGAACTTCTTCACCATTGTTAATGTCTTTTAATATCCTGGGTGCCATGAATATGGCTTGACATGAAACTCCTTCAAGATAAGCTTCTTGCGCTCACTATCATTTAGCACATAGATCATGTCCCTAAATCTGACTAAGCCATCTGCTGTGAGACGATAGTCCACATCCTGTTCTCCTGTACCTTACTGTAACATGTGCTTAAGCTGTTGGTACTTGTCATCCTGCTATCCTGCCCGTAGGATCTGGTCCTATAAATCCATCCCATAAGAACTTATAGTTTCAACATGGTTTACTTGCACTCTCCTATTAATAACATCTCCTTTCCTTTAATGTATCTGATCTCAAAGTCAAACTCACTAAGGGTGACCAACCATCAAGCTTGAATGGCATTCAGATTCATATGGTCAAACAAGTACCTCAACCCACTATGATTTCTCATCGATATAAACCTTATGCCAAGAAGATTGTGCCTCCACATCTTCAATGCATGAATGATCGTTGCCAACTCAAGGTCATGAGTCACCTATTTTTTCTCGTGCTCTTTTAGTTTCCTTAAGTCATAACACACCACCTATCCCTCCTACACCAGGACTCCACCAATTCCTCTTTTACAAGCATATGTACACACTAGGAAGTCTCTATCCTGAATTGCAATCTTTAGAACTAGAGCATTTGTCAACAACTATTTCAACTACTCAAAACTTGTTGCACATTCTTCTGTCCATTCAAATTTCTTTCCTTTTCGGTACAAGGATGTAATAGGATATGTGATCTGTGAGAATTTCCTAATGAGCCTCCTATCATAACTTGTTAACCCCTTGAATGATTTAACCTCATCCACATTTCTATAAGCTCCCCATTCCATGATATCTCTTACCTTTTTTGGATTTACTATTGTGCCTTCCTTGAAAACCACATGCCCCAAGTAATGTACCTTTGTCTGAAAGGAACTGCACTTGCTAAGCTTGGCACACAATTGTTGCTCTCTTAGCACTCTCAATATTGTTACTAAATGTTCAACATGCATTTCCTCATACTTATAATATATCAATATATCATCAATGAATACAATAAAAAACTTGTCCAGATAAGCACACAACACATTATTCATCAAGCACATAAAAGTAGCTAGAGCATTAGTCAAACCAAAAGGAACTACAACAAAATCATAATTCCCTTACCTGGTCTGAAAAACAATCTTATAGATGTCCTCTTCTTTAATGTGTACCTAATGCATCCTCAACATCCTTACCCTTGTCACTGGAAATATGGACTACAAATAGTAAACACCCCTTTCTGCAGTTGCACTTGGCTTTCGTAGCTATAATTATCCTCACTGATGTAGGATTCTTCTTTCCCTGCAAGATTTTGTTTTCCCCATTATCATCTAGGCACTCAATAGCCTTGTCATAGAAATATACTTTGGTATTGTGGAGATACAACCAATCCATGCCCAAAATCATATTATACGATCATAATGGAAGCACACTTAGGTGTGTTGATGTACGCATATTATTCAGCTCAAATGCACAAGCTCTTACCCAATGATGAACTCTCTTCTTAGTACATGTAGCCAATTGCACCAACCAAGACTTTGAATGCACTTCTTTTATCAAACCACACTTATCCACCAGGTCAGGATTAACATAACTATAATTAGATCCAGGGTCAATCAAAATAGAAACAACTTGACAACATAGCTTACCTTCCATCTCAATAATGGATGCCTGGTGATTTGCCTGCTCGTCTTCCACAACTGCATAAATTTAAGGAATGTTATGGCCCACATCCCAACTATTTACACCTCCTGATCACTATAGATATGAGGCCTGCCACCCTGGTACAATGGAAAATCGATCCTTCTTCTGATGATCTTTGCCACATATCCAACACTACAATGGTCCCCTACCATCACCTCAAGTTTGTTGCTTTCCAGGCTGCAACCCGTGTCCCTTCTCAACAACATTAAACTTCTTGTAAGGAGCCAGATTCTCTTTCTCACCTACATCCTGAGATCTTCCCCGCTTTGGTGGCCACTTCCCTTTAACTTTCTCATTCCCCTTCAAATCACACTTAGGCTCATCTTAGCGCTTTGACTGCTCATAACAATGCTTCAATCTCCTGATGGATTTCTCTAGCGATTGTGGCTCATCAAACTCAATCCTTGCATTCTTATCCTTGAGGTAAGGCACATACCTTAATTGCTCCAGGAACCTGCCAGTATACTCGTCATTTGTCATAGAACCCATCTACAATTCATAAAACTCCTTATCTCTTTCATCATAATACCTCTCAGACATGTACTTCTTCTTGAAGAGTCTTTCGAACTCATCCCAAATCAAATATTCTTCCTGAATTCCCTTTCCATTCTTCACATCTTCCCACCATATATCTACTTTACTAAAGGTGGCTATTTTGGATTTCATGTTCTCTAAATAGTTATGCAATCTGAAGAATTTCTTCATCCCAAGCAACCATGCCTTTGTATATTTTGACTTCTTCATTTCTCCATCAAATGTAGGCGGCTTGAATTTCTTGAACTCCTAAGGCAAGTACTCACTACTCCAATAAGGATGATGGCAGTGATGACTGTGATGATGTCTCCTAGATGAGGAACTAGAGTGATACCCATATATACTAGTCCTCCTGTCAGGTGTATCCAATGATCTGCCACCTCTGATTATGTCCCCTCTATCCAACTTGTATCATGACCATGACCTGCTACCATAGGCTTTATTAGTCTTCTCTTCTTGTTCTTGACTAATCCTCAACTGTCCCTATCTCTACAAGTCTGACAAACTCTAAAGGACGACTGCATTGACCGTTGCCTTCTTTTCCTAAGCCCTTGCAAGTCTTTCTTGAGCCTCAACCAACCTGTCATTGTATTATCTCTAACTTCTTATCTTTGCCCTCAAACTCCTTAATGTGTCTGCCATATCAAGAGAATAGCCATCTCCTTGCCACCCAATTGATCTATAAGGAGAATCACATGAAATGTAGTCTACCATTTTGATAATCATCTTTGATTCCCTTTTTCCTATGAGTATACCATGTGAGATAAACCAAATAGATACCATAACCAAATCATACCTCAATCACCTTCAGGGGAGACTTATCTCATTTGTAAAATCAGTCCACATTAGTACAACACATATATAATCATAATCATATCAATATATCAACATCATGCATGGAAATACCAACTACATACCATGACTTCATTCATGAAAACCATAACCATCATAATGCATGCATAACCATACGCATCTAGCCCATTCGGTCCAAGTGTTTTAACCGTTCTCTGATACCACTCGGTAACGCCACCTTTGATATCTACCCACTTTCACTGGCCTGCCCGGGGTAAACATGCGCTCAAGGCTACTATGACATGACTCAACCTACTAAATAACCTTAAGGAAATGTAGTTGACAAAACAAGAGCTTATTGACTTCCCTCAAGTGCTACAGGACCCCCAAGAGCTAACTAATCACTCCAGGTGCCAAACCCCTTAGTTAACTTTCCTTTTCACTGACCTAGAGCCCCAGTCGCTCCCATGGTAAGGCCTCCATCCAACTATAACCCTCCAATCTCTCCCACAATAAGGCCTCCATCCAACTAGAACCCTCCATTCGCTCCCACGGACCTTCTTCCTAGTGACTACAATATTTCTCACTCATTTTTGTGCTAGTTGCCCCGATATCTAAGCCACTTTTTCAGGGCTAGGATCCTGACCTCTACCCACAACTTAATGAAACTCCCAAAAATGATAAATAACACAGTGATAAAGCCTCTAACACAAACACCTAACCATGACAATCATTTCATCAAACACATGATGAACATAAGATCTACAGGTCATGAATGCATATTTAAGCATAGAGATCTCAAACTTATATGAGGTTTACCATGAAGGACTAATGCCCTCTTACAATAGCTGCAATAACATCTATTAGGTCATGCATTCATTAAACATTTGTTTATCAATCAAACATCATAAGAGCCTTAACTTGGATTTTGTCATAAAGCCATGCTTATAACCAATATATAACATGATAAATAGAAATGATAGAACAACCATTAAAGCCACACAATACAAGTACATTTACTCATAAGATATACTGAGGAACTTAGGTCTTATTTACATATGCAAAATCCAACCAAGTTAGGGACTTCCACGTACCACCCAACCATAGATTGGGCTAAACTAAATATTTATTCCAGTTAATCACCCAAGCATGAATGTGAGATCTCTTCGGAAAAATCAATCCATAAACAACAAAGGGAATCCAAAGGTTAAACCACCTCCACGCTCACACTACCATGATCTCACCTAAACCGGTCCTAAGATCACAAAAATAAACCGAGCTTGGATGCCTCAGAATTCCTTCACCATCCCTTGAGGAATTTTCCTATCTCAACCCAATTGTTGAGGGCTTCCTAGAGAGAACCACCTCCACCCCTAACCCTTGGGATTTTCCTAAGACAGCCTCACCTAGATCCAAAACCTTTTGGAAATCCAAAGCTCAACAAAGAATGAATCTCATCACACCATGGCTATCCGGAAATGGCAAGGAAATGCTAAAACCACTATCAAAACTTGACGAGACCCATGCCATTGACAACCATGAACCAAATACACACATGCATATACCGTGCATGTCAAAACCAAATAAGAAATCATATATGCAACCTGTTACCTACAAGCATTCCCACCGAAGCCGCTTGATCCAACCTTTCGTTGCTTTCCTTTGCTTTCCTTGTCCTTCCTTTTCTTGCTTTCTTTCCTTCTCCTCTTTGAGACTAATTCCAAAATTGCACTAACAAGAAGTTGTGAGTTGATCCTTATAAGCCTTTTTATTATTTACACCTCTAATTTCTTCATTTTCCCTCTATTTTTCCTTCAATTTCCTCCTCACTTTCAACTTGTGACCTTTCACATTCCTTTTCTCCTATTTTCCACTATTTTCATAAATAAAATGTCAATAATGTTTTTTTTCCTTTTCATTGCCTTTGTGAATGCCTTTTCCAATTTCCACTTAGCCATAATACACAACAAGTGATGCTCACTATGATGATTTGCCCAACATTCAATTTGGAATACATGTCCCATGAACTTGGTCTTATTTTGCCTTTATTAACTTTATTACATGAACTTTTAACTCAGGCCTATTACAGACCCCTCCCCCTTAGGAGAACACTGTCCTCGGTGTTCAATGACACCTACAACTAGAAAAATTGCTGAAAACAAAAACATTCTACCCATGGAGCTTTACAACCCAGCTCGTTGCAGTATTTATAATGAACAACCTAATCAAAAGCAAAAAAACATCATGACAAACATTACAACATGACAACCATACTGCTTATTGGAACTTTATAACACAACTCATTATGGTATTTAGAATATCAACCATATATAAATATGTACATATACCAAAAACTCATTTGCCTCCATTAGAAAATAATGAAGGATACATAGCCCACATCTAATTAGCCATCTCCCATGTAGCTTCTTCAGGCCCAAAGTGCTTCCACTACGCTTTAACTTGCTCAATTGCTCTGTTTCGGAGCATGAGTTGTTTCCACTGCAATATGCACTAAGATTTCAACTGTAATTCTCCTTCTGGCTCCACTTGCCAACAAACCAATCAATCACATTATCAACATCCTTTACATATCTTTTAAGCAATGAAACATGGAAAAATAAAACATTATGCAAGAAAGTGTCCTTTTGAAGACGACAATGATGATGAGGATGAACCTAAGAGAAGAACCTTCAAGAAGAAAGGCTCGAGAAAACAAAATTTATTCTCCAAGCAACACAATGAAGATTCTAATGAAGAAGAAGAATATGTGGGAAGCAGTGAAATCTTGTTCATGGCCTTCACATGAAATAGACAATTGAAAATAAGAAGAAGGAAGTACAGAATAAGTAGAAGGAAATATGGAAGAAATATTGATTAGTTCAATAGAAGAAATGAGAGACTCAGGAAAAAGAATATAAATTTATCTCAAGAAATCAACTCTCTCAAAACTAAGAAGAAAGAAGCCAAAAAAATAGAATAAGTATTTATCAATAAACTAAAGGAAAAGGAAGAGATTTGTGGAAAATTGGAGGCAAAGGTGGTATTTTTAAAAAGAGAGTTGGACAAGTCGAAAAAGAATTTGATGATTTCCCCATCCTTGGACAACATACTTAGCTTCCAAAGGTCGCCACATGATAAATTTGGACTTGGTTATACAGCAGAACCCCCCAATTCTCAAGGAGAAACCAATGGTCATCGTGAAGAAAATCCTAGAAGTTTTGTTGATGTCGTTAAAGGATCTCGTCTCAAAAACTCTTCAGAAAACAAAGTTAATTAAAGAAATGAGAAGCAGTCCCTCCATGAAAGGAATATCCCATCAAGGCAAGACTACACCAATAGGTATCAAACTATTTTTCTTGGAAATTGTTTCTATTGTAATAAATTTGGTAATTAGGCAAAACTTTACAAGGCATATAGGACTAATAATCAAAACAAGATTGTTGATGTCAAGAGGAAAAATCAAGTCAAGACTTATAATTCTTTTGCCTCCCTTTCAAAGTATAGTTTAGAATATAGAAAATGCAACAATCCAGGTCATGAAGCACAAAATTGACCATTAAATGTAAAAGACACAATATGGAGAAAGAAGACTGAAGAATCTACCTGTGAGAAATGCGACCTAACCTTGTATGCTCAAAAAAAGGAAAATATTTGGTTTGTAGATACTGAATGTTCTAGGCACATGACAAGTGACCAGAAAAAAAGTTAATCTCGCTAAGCACAAAAAGGATGGAAATGTGACTTTTGGAGAGAATGGGTATGTTAAAATTGTTGGAAAAGGCATATTGACTATCATTAATAGCAAGGTAAAAGCAAAAAATGCATTGTATGTTGAAGGGCTCAAGCATAATCTTTTGAGTTTCAGCCAAATATGTGATTAAGGACATGATTGTTGGCATTATGGCTAATGTGTTGTCCTTGATGGAAACCTGCTTGAAAAAGACGTACTTGCTTTCAACATAGTGATAATATGATATCAGGAATATTGGTACAGATGGTACAAAAGATATGGATAGAGAAATCGTAGTTCAAATACATATGGATGACAAATGTAAAGTTTGAAAAGCATACGCAATTACTGTGAAGAAGGGTCATGTACATATGTAGGTCCCATGACTAAAAGTCGCATACATAATCCGGACAATGGAAATCTAGATACAATGGGTCATTACCATGGTGTTTTCCCATAGTAATTGGGGCAAAAACATTTATTTGATCCTTTCAACGAATATTAACAACATTGCCAAGGGATTTATCTAAGGCATTGGCTAAGGCAAAAAGCTATATAAGGAGATGGAGATAAAGGTGTTGTGCCTGCAAGTAAATGGATTATTTTTATGTGATTTGATCTAGAACAAGTGTGCACTAGGGAGCAAGGAGAGGACTGAGATTCCAAAGATCTCAATATATGTTGAAATATATGCTTGATTGATTTGCTTGTTGCAAATATTAAAGTAGATAACAATGATAGATATGTGATTATAGTGATGTTTTGATATGAATGTGATTTCAGAAATCTGTAGTTCTGATAGTGAAGTATGTGGAATGTGAGTTGTGTTTGCAGTGAAGGTTTGTTTCAATAATTTAAGATATTTACATTAGGTTTCTTCTGGATAGTCGCGCACATATGCAAATCTATTTTTGTTTAGTCCCATTTATATTATGAGATATGTTTTGAAATATATACATTCGTGTTGCACATGATAAAAGAATATATACGCAAGTCTGCTTAACAACAGTCATGTATATATTACGAGTTATATCTAGTCAAGGTTTGCAATGTTGCTTGATGATGACAAGTTATGTTCTATTTGTTGTTTTCCTTCAATGATGTTTATCTGTATCTGGCAATGTTGATTGGATGGTTGTGCATTGATTTGATCTGGTTGGAATGGTTGTTTGAAATTCAATTCAGCGATTGGTTTGCTTATAGTGATTCAGTTGGTTTACTGTTCTTTAGTAATTCAAATTTTGAGATTCAGTGTTTCAGCTTGGCATATTGGTTTGGGCTTATTGATATTGTGGGTCCAGTGTGAAAATTTGATGAAAGGTAGCCTACAGGTTTTGATGTTTGCTTGAGATAGGTGGATCTAGTGTGAAACATTCTGAAATGTGTTGAAACGTGGTCCATAAGGTGTTGAGGGTCGCAGCCTTCTGTGAGGGCGTAAGAGCTCCCTTTCGATAGGAGTTGGTAAACGAGATTAGGGGGTTGTGGCTCCCTTCCAATGGGTGCTAGAGAACAAGTGGAGAATGTAGCTTCCTACAGGTGGTTGCTTTTGTGTTGGTAACAGTTTGCACCAGTACAAGATGTAATGATGATTTTCTTTATAAATTAATAAAGAAGATAAATATGATGATAGTGGTGGTTTTCTCCCACATTGGGTTCCACTTAAAATTTCGATGTTCATATGTGTTGATGTGTTTTCATTTATCTACTCTTTATTGCATACTAAATTATTGATGAAACCAATAATGCAATGATAAAGTTAAACATCATATGGAAAGTATGAAAAATAAGTAAATTGGATATACGGTGTTTTCCTTCACTAAGTCACGTACACAAGCTGGTTGCAAAAATTACAATAACGTATAGAATTCAGAATATGAAATGAAAAGTTAAAATGAATTAAAAACACTAATTCACCCTTCTCCTCCCCCCCAAGTATTTTTCCTAACAATGATCTCATATTTCATGCCAAAGATTGTGAGATAAGGAGGCCATCCATAGTAGAACTAGTAGGAAAAGGACTAAGAACAATAGATAATGTATATAGTCTTATTGAAATTCAAGAAGAAATATGTTACATGACTTAATCAAATGAAATTTGGTACACCTAAGCTTTGACAACTTGGTAAATATTAACAAAACTCAATCAGTAAGAAAAAAATTCCCATAATCTCAAAGCCAACAAAAGTTATTTGTGTACCATGTCAACATGGAAAGCAACCTAGGACCAACTTCAAAACAAAGGAATGCTCAACATCAATGCCTTTGGAAATCATTCATGCAAATCTATGTAGTCCAACGAGAACTCCAACCCTACGAGGAGAAAGGTACTTTATATTATTTATAGATGATTATACTACAATGATGTGGGTATTTTTCCTAAGATGAAGTCATAATCACTAGATTGTTGTAAATATTTCAAAGAAACAGTTGAAAATGAAAGTGAGTTGAAGATCAAATGCTTAAGAACATATAGAGGTGGAGAGTTTACCTCGAGAGAATTCAATGAATTTGGTGAAAAGCATGGAATCAAGAGGTAACTTTCTGTTGTGAGGACTCCACCACAAAATGGAGTAATAGAAAAGAAAATCATATGTGTACAAGAGACTGCAAGAACAATTTCGTTGGAAGTTGATTTACTGGCTAAATTTTGAGGGTGGTAATTGAGGTAGCAATCTATATCATGAATAGAGCTCAACTCTGGGTAAACAGTGATAAAACTTCGTGTGAACTATGGAAAGGAAGGCCTGCCTTTGTGAAACACTTCATAATATTTGGAAGCGAACACTTTATGAATATTAATGATGATTCACTAGGAAAATTTAATTCACGTGTTGACAAAGGAATTTTCCTTGGATACTCATAAGAAGTAATGCCTACAAATGCTACAATAATCATTTGCAGAAGATAGTTGAAAGCAATGTAATGATAGATGAGGCTCTTTATGAAAAATAAGTTGTTCGAACCAATGAAGAAGACATTATCTTTGATCCAGAGCAAGGTGTTACAAAAGAAGAGAAGGAGTCAAAAAATCAAAGCGAGTAACCATCTCAAACACCATCGAATACAACCTTAAAGTTTGTACAAAAACATCACCAATAAGACCAAATCATTTGAGATGTGGATAGAGGAATACAAACTCAAAGAAAGATGAAAAACACACCAAAAAGGAGTGATATCATCTTACTATGTCTAGTTGAACCAAAGGATTTCACTCAAGCATGTAAGGATCCACACTGGATAAGGTAATGGAAGAAGAGATGAACCAAATTGAAAAGAATGGAAATGGAAACTAGTACCTCGTTCGAAGGATAAGAGTGTCACAGCAACCAAGTGGGTGTATAAGAACAAAACGAATGAAGATGGAAAAGTAATAAGAAACAAGGCAAGATTAGTATGCAATGGATACACTCAAATTGAAGGAATTGACATTAAAGAGGCTTCCGCTCATGTTGTCAGATTAGAGGCTATAAGGATGTTTTTAACATTTGTTTGTTCAAAAGGCTTCAAATTCAAATAGATGGATGTGAAGTCAACCTTTCTAAATGGAGACATGAAAGAATAAGTATACATGTAACAACCATAAGGGTTTGACTTGTCAAAAAACAAAGACTTTGTTTGCAAATTGAAGAAGGCCTTGTATGGATTAAAAAAAGGTCCAATAACTTGTTATGCTAGACTGAATCAGTATCTCCAACGATAGGGATTCAAAAGAGGAATTGCAGGAAGCAATATTTAGATGAAGATAGACAAATATAGTCTATTGATGACATTTTTTCCACTGGAAAAATCGTAATCTTTCATTATGATTGAAAAATTACATGTTGTAGATGCTTTCAGCATATGTTGTATTGTTCTTTTCCACTAAGGGCATTTTCAAAATTGTTGTTCAGTTTGTCAAAAAATTTGAGTTCAAGTTGCAGTCATCACCACGTAGGGTGTTCAATCACTATCTAATATAATAGTAAAATAAAAAGCTATAAATATGTCTGTCATCTACAATAGTTTCACATACACCACACAGGGTGATGTCTTTGCAGAAGGTCTAAAAATATATACAAGAATATATAGCCTGTGTGAAAATATATACAATGTATGAGCCATGCATATCCATTAAAAATAGAGCCAAGAAACTGTAATCTAGGGGCTCTCTGCCCTGTGGTAGTTTTGATCATTGTAGGGCCAATGATAGTAACGATATTCTTTGGAGGCTCTCTGCTCCTGTATCATCCACTCTCCTTGGGGAAGTATTGTGGCCTCCTTGGAAAGCCCGTCAGCACTGCTGTTATGTTCCCTGTAAATGTGATTATATGAAATAGTGTTAAACTGAGCTTTGAACAAATTCACTTCATCCAGTATGTTACTGGGTGTGTGTGAGTGACAAACAGTAATATTATTGAACCAATTAACTATGATTTTTGAGTCTCGATATATGTTTAAATCCATGCAATTATGACCCAATGAAAAATGCAATAGATGACGGAGTGTAATGAGCTCTGAAAAATTATTCGTTCCCTCACCAAGCCCCATCTTTACTTTGTAGAAATGATGTTCATTAATGTATAGAATGAATCCATCGCCACATCCATGGTGTTGTGCAGCACCATCAAAAAATGCCCAAGAAGATTTTTTCTCAATAGGTGCAGGATCATGTGGTTTACGAGGCCGAGGTTTGTGTGGCTCAGACAACTCGTGATAGGCAAATATGATTCAGGCTATAATATGCGGCCAACAAACAGGTCTGTCCTAAAAAATAATTCAATTCCGAACCAGCCATAGATGCCAACAGATGATTAATGGTAGACATTGTAATTTAATGCCATGATGAAGATTGCACGAGTTTTCCCATGCTCGACCAATGTTGTCACCCTCCCATTTCTTGGTAATATGAATTGATGAGGAGATATTCTGCCATAGATTGATTAGAGAATTACATTGAAGGAATAAATGCAAAGCACGATTCAGAAGAATTCTTGCATAAGACACACCAGTGCGGGCCATGTGAGAGAGTGACTCTCCCGTGGGAACTTTATCTCTGAGAATACACCAAAAGAACAGTCTTGTTCTTGGGGGCGATACAAGTTTCCAGATACTCTTCCACCCAAACGTTGTCTGCTCCGGATGTTTGTGTGAGATCAGATTGAGATATCCAGCCTTTAGAGAATAAATGCCATTCTCAGCAAGACTCTAAATGAGTTCATCTGGTCCTTCCTTGATCTTGATGTGTGATTCACACAATGAATTTATGTATTCATGCCATTCTTGATGCCACTGTGGTGGAATATCAAGCTGCAGTCCAGATTTCCATCCTTGTGTGAATATGTTGGTGTTCAGTGGATCCACTATGTGTGTTATAACCTTTATCTCATGTGAATGAAGGTGTTGGATGAGTTCTCTTGATAGCTGGAATCTACCTCCTCCCACAATCTAGGGATCCATTCCAATGCGAGCCTTTGATCGGTCATTTATTCTCCAAACGAGATTGTTTCTGATGCTAGGTAGGGAGTGTAGGAGGGCCTTCCACACTGATGAAATACAAGTTATAGGCCAGCTCGGCATACTAACCCAATCCATAATTTGATGTGGCCAAATGTACTTGTGATATGAAATTGTAGTCCATAGATTCTGCCCAATAAATAGAGTCCAGCCCATTTTTGCAGCTAGGGCTTATGCAAATAGGGGTAGGTATTTTAGCCCCCATCCTCCCCATTTTTAGGCAAGGCGATCTTATTCCAACTGACCCAAGCAAAGATCTTTTTGTCTTGGTGATCGTTCCAGAGATATCTATTATAGAGTTGTTGTAGTTGGACCAGAATGTTTCTGGGGATCCATGCTAATGCCATCCAGAAAATAGGGGTGGCCTCAAGAACAGATTTGATGATTACTAATCTGCCAGCTCTAGATAAGTATCTATGACTCCAGTTAGAAAGCCTTTTTTCCAGCTTGGTGACAAGCCAGACCCAATCTGCAATTTTCTAGCTGAGAGGCTTAATCCAAAATCCCAAATATTTGAACCCCCTGTCTAGGGGTATGATGCAATAAGGGAAGTGTTGTTGAGCAAGTTGTGACTCCTAGATGGAAGTGAGGGTTAAGGTAATGGTAGATCTCCCATGATTAGCCTGCATACCTGTAGCCAACAAGAAGAGGGAGAGAACTTTGGAGAAAGTGAGAGTGTCTCTTATACTCCCATCCAAGAAAATGAGAACATCATCCACAAATAGGAGATGAGTGAGGAAGCAGAAGTTAGATATCTTGAGGCCACGAAGGTTGCCATCTCTTTTAGCAGTAGCTAGTAAACTGCTAAGCCCATCCATAACAATCAGAAAGAGTAGGGGGGAGAGGGGGTAGCCTTGTCTGAGACCCCGCTCAGCATGAAAGAAGTGGGAGGCAGATCCATTGATGAGAACACTGTAGGTAGGGGAGGTGATGCAAGCCATAATCCAAGCAATGAAATCATGGGGGAAGCCCAGGTGAATAAGGAGCATCTTGATGTAGAGCCAACTGACTCGGTCAAAAGCTTTTGCCAGGTCGATCTTGAAGATGATATCTTTTAGGTGTTTAGTCTAGAACGAGTGGATGGCCTCATGGGCCGAGCCAATAGCTTCATGGATCTGGCGATGCTCGAGAAAGGAAAATTGTTGGGGGTCAATATGGTGAGAAATAATGGGCCGAAGACGATTTTCAATGACCTTGGAAATAATTTTATACAGACAATTACATAAAGAGATAGGCCTATAGTCATTGAAAGAGGAAGGGGAATCAGATTTCAGGATAAGGGAAATAAAATTCGAATTGATAACATTGTACATGGATCCGGATATTCTGCACTCTTCCACAACTTTTAACAGATCATTCCCCAGAAGTTCATAGAATGCAAGATAGAATTCTATCATCAACCCATCCGGACTAGGACTCTTGTCCTTTTTGAACCATTTGAACGTTCCTTTTAGTTCACCTATAGTAACAGGGGCGATTAACTCCTCGGCCTCATCATCATTTACAAATTGAGAAAATGTCCTGCCACATTGATGATATCAGCCAGATTTGTCCCAGGAGGGTTTTTTAAGAGATTCCTAAAATGAGAGGTGCCAAGATGGGAGAGTTTGTTAAAGGTATCAGCTACTCCCCCATCAGGTAGAGATAAGTTCCATATTGTATTTGAAACTTTTATACCTTTTGCATAGTTCTGAAAGAATCTTGTGTTGTCATCTCCTGCTTTTAACCATATAGCTCTGCTTCTAAGGCACCAAGATTCCTCTTTCTCCTTCAAAATCCTTGCCTTTTCGTTTTCTAGCTCAATTAGGTGAGCTTTTTCGTCAGCTGAAGTAAATCCCAAGTTTTGGTCATCGAGCAATATACTCAATTCAGCTTCAATTTGTGATAATAATAGCTCCTCCCTCTAATGTTTCTCTTTTTCCCATTTGATAGATGGTTGCTTGAGCTGGGACAGGTTGTGGCAGAAACCCTTTATCAAGAAATCATGTCTATATATAGGGTTGGCAATCCAGTAATCCGAGACCATATTTATGTACTCAGGTTTCAGAAGCCAGACATGATTAAATTTAAATGGAGCTTTTGGTTTAGGGTGGGGGCCAAACACTTCAAGATAAATGGGGGAGTGATCTGAGATGCCCCTTGAACCCACCCATTGTTTGTAATGATGCAGTTGATTCATAACGGGGATCTTTATCAGAAAATGATCTAATCTCCTTGCTAGTGCAGCATCCCCCACCCTTTTGTTTCGCCAAGTAGGGAGTGGCTTATTCATGGGGATATCCACCAAATTGTGTTGTTCCAGAAGGTTGGTCATATAGCCAGTGATAGAGTCCACTTGTGCTTGTGACCCCCAAGATTCTCCAAATCCCATAAAGAAATTGAGATCTCCCTCAAGAATGATGTGATCAGGAGAAAAAATCGATAGATTTAACAGATGTTTCCAGAAGTTTTCCCACTGATGGCAGGGACTAGATATATTAATGACCCTCAGGTTTAGACCAAGCTCCGTTGAGAAAAGATCTAAGCCAATAAATCCATGGCCACCCCAGGATGCTAAGACCCCTAATGTTGTGAGGATTGTAGCCAATGGCTAGGCCCCCTGATCGACCCACAACATCCGTGGCCAAAAAATTCCATCCAGGAGATAAGGAAATTAATTTGCTGGTGATGTTTTCAACCTTACCTAGGGTTTCCGCAGCATGATGATGTTAGAAGGCTCTACTTCAAAGAGTCTACGCAGGGCTAGTTTCTTGGAGGCGCTGGCCATGCCTCTGCAATTGAATGAGAGACACTTCATGGGGGAACCTTGCCCGGGGTGTTCAGAGCTCTAAGAACCCTTTCTAGAGTGGGTTGTCTATCAGAGGTGACCTTTGCCCCAACGCGTTTGATGGCAATGGATAGATTTGATTTTCTCTCGCGAGATGAAAGGATGATAGAACCAGGTTGGGTAAGTCCCAAACCGAAGATGTGAGATGGGGGACCACCAATATGAGAACGAGAGCAGAGGTTGTAATTGTGAGATGATGACCTCCCGTTTGATGATGGGGAGGTGGAATTGGTTGATAGAGTGGGCAAAGATGGAGCGGTGGTGGCGATGGAAGGTAAAGATGGAGCCATAGTGTAGTGAACCACATATGTGTTAATGGTGGATGAAACGAGAGATGAGCAATAAGCAAAAGAGGTAGGGCAAGAGGTTAGAGAAATACCTGATAATTTTGCGACCTCAGCTGCAGCACTAGCTCTTGTGAGGGTTGGCAATGGCGTTCTGTGCACTCCTTCCACCGTCCTCGGGGTGATGTTGCTGACCAGAGGATGTGGACCCGAACTAGGAGAGCGATTTAGAGCTAGTGCTTCTTTCCCTGTAGAAGTGGTAGGTGCCCTCAGAGGATCCTTTGGTTTTTTGATGAGTGGGCATTCCTTAAAGATGTGCCCACTTTGTGACGTCTTCCACATCGAAAGGGAACTCCTTCGTAATCTAGGATCTGTACCCGAGTGTATTTCCCTCATTGAAGAGTGATTTTCTCTTCCAAACCATCTCGAGTGTCCAAATGGACCAGCATGCGAGCTAGGGTTTTGTTCTTCGATTGCACAAATGTTTCTCATGGTCCAGGTAGGTGCCTAGGGCATTTCCAATTCTGACAAAAACCTCCTTGCACCAATACTTCAGTGGAAGCCCTGGCAACCGAACCTAAAGAGGTCCCGCCCCAATTCGCTCCCTCTCTGGGTTGAAAAGGGGACTCCATCTCTTGAGGAGTACAGGGGCCATCTCAATATGCCAGTATCTAGGGAGGACCAGATCTGTGTAATTTTCTTTCGCAAAATGAAGAGCAAACCAACCCCTGGGCAATACCTGCACCTCAGGTAGTTCCTTAAGCATACTTCCCCAAATCTCTCAGACCCATAAGGTGAGCCTGTTTGCTGAGTATGCTCGGCCTCGAACATGTCCAACCAGCACAGTGTTAGCCATGTATGCAGCTTCCCCAATAGTAGAACTCTCGCCAAAACGTATTGTGATGTCCTTTGTGGTAGCCTTCACACACTTCGTCTTCTGTTTCCCAGTTCGTGGGGCAGATGGATGGTCCGACAACAGATCTGGTGAGCCCTCCTAAATTGTATGAGCCACTAATTTGACCTTCACCGTAGGGGTTTCAAAGCAGCCTGACGAGGAGTTTGTAGAGATGGGAGGATTTTGACCCCTGGATGCCTGGAGTTCCTCAGGAGGAGCTGTCAAAAGAGTCGAACTGGACGAATGGAGGTGGTTTGTTAGCGGATTCGGATCAAAAGAGGGCGAAGGTGGAGTGTTTGTAGTGAGAATGTGAAGAGTGCCCGGTGATAAAGGGGGGCAGTCGAGTGCGAGAGAATCAACGGAAAGTGACCCGAAAAACAGCAGAGTTGTACTGTGACCAGGATAGGTAACCACCAGCGCAGTGCTAGACGAAGTAGGAACGGATGGGGGAGATGAGCCAAATGCTGGAAAAATGAGGTTAGGGTTTACAAATATGATGTGGTCGGGGAAAGGATCCTCATAATAATCAAGCTCCTCGACCTCCATAACATCACCCATGCTATTAGCTATTACCGTCGGCAGATGGAGACAGATGCGGATGCAATGAAAACAGAGATCTGTTGGTCGTTTGGGTCCAGGTGCCTGCAAGAGCGCGTTGCAATAAAACTTAGGGTTTATACCCAAAACCCTTACGGTGACCTCCTAATTTCGCCATCCTTTTCGGACCCGCAACACTCCTCCATTAGGATTTACCTTTTGTCTGCCAATAATTAGGATTTACTTTTGCCGTCTATTTATGACATTGGTATATGTGGATGATCTAATTTTTGGCAGCAACAATGATGAGATGAGTCACAAATTTTCCCAATAAATGTCAAAATAATTTGAAATGTCGATGATTGGAGAGTTTTATCTTTCTTTCTTGGACTTCAAGTAACTCAAAACAATGTTGGAATGTTCATAACACAAACAAAGTACCTCAAGGAGATGCTTAAGTGATTTGGAATGTAAGAATGTGTTTTTGTAAGCACACCTATGATTATAGGTTGCAAGCTGAGTAAGGATGATGAATCCCATACAGTAGGTTCAACTATTTATAGATCAATGATTGGAGGTCTTTTATATCTAACAACTTCACAACCAGACATCATGCAAATAGTAGGAATGGTGGCAAGATTCCAATCAACCTTTAAGGAATCACACATGCAAGTTGAAAGAATAATATTAAAAAATCTAAAGGGGACTCCTAATTTTGGAATATGGTGCCCTAGCAACACAAATCTTACTTTGACAACATATATTAATGCAGACTAGGTAGGAAGCATTAATGACCGAAAAAGCACTAGTGGAAATGCATTCATCTTAGGAGATTGTATTGTATCTTGGATAAGTAAGAAATAATCATCTATATCTTTGTCCACAACTAAATTCAACTATGTGTCTCAACAACAAATTGTTGTACACAAATCCTATGGATGAAAGAAGCATTGAAGAATGTCAAAATAGAAACAAATCAACCTATCACCATCTACTCTGACAATACCAGTGCAAATAGCCTCTCAAAGAATCCAAGAATGCATTAAAAGACAATAAGATATCCCAATCAAGTACCACTTTGTCCAAGAACAAGTTGTAGAGAAGAACATGAAAATGAAATTGTGAACGCTAAGGAACAAATTGTAGACATTTCACAAAAAACATGCCTCGAGAAGCATTTGAATATCTTCGTCAAAGGGTGGGGGTCATCTATCTTACATCCCATTAGAGCATCCCTTTTCTATTGATGTCAAAGGGGGAGCAACATCATGACAAGGGGAGTAGCACAATGACAGGAGGAGTAGCATAAGAGGATATTGATATCATGAATAACAAAGGGGGGTATTGTTGGAAGAATAATTTATTATTGATGTCAAAGGGTGGCTTGATGAAGGTAATAATTTGATAGACCTAAATGGGGTTGTAAGCCATTTCAAACAAGTATTTACGTGCCTCCAAACTACTGTCCATTGAGGATAAATTGATTTTTTAAAGTTAAAAACCACTTGTTTTGACCTTTGTCAAGTCGATCTACTTAAGAACAAGTCATGCCTCTCCCCAAGAGACATGTTCATCCAATGTATGATTGAATTAGTATAAATTAAGGCCATGTTATTCCCAATTCAGTGAGATCAACTTTGTGAAGCAAGATCAAGGAGAATTTGGCTTGTAGAAGAGTGAAAAAGGTTCACATCTCATGAAACTTGCAGCATTTTGAAGGAGCTAAATTGGTGTTTATGGTTCTGTAATTGACTAAGGGTGATTAAGGTGTCTTGGATCTGATCAAGGAGCACAATTCACCCCTTTATTAAGTAGATCTCAGATCTCTTTGTGGCCCTATTTTTCAGCCTCATTATATCTCTAAATTTGGCCACTTATATAAAATAGACTCGGCTCTATGGTAGCAACATACCTCATTCGTATAACATACTCCATCTCTGTGGCTCATTCTATGGAAATTTATGCCTGCAACCAAGAGCATAACTCTGACCCTGAGGCAGACTTTTGTCTTGTAAAAGGAGCATACCTCAACCATGTCAAGGAGCATACTTCAGACCTGTGTAGCAAACTCAAACCTATGGAAATTTAGGGTTATAACATGCACAAAACTTGCCTCCCTATGACAATTTTTTTACCTATGACTGCGAGTAGAATCAAACTTAATTTCAGAGTAGACCTTCGACAAATAATAGATCTGTTTTAGGCCATCTTTAAAGATACTTCTAAAGTCTAGTTTGATCCTTGAAGTATGCCCTTAGAAATCCTTTTGGAGTGATCATTTGGAGCATATATTAAAGACCTTGTTGAGTTGTTTTTGAAGCCCTTTTAGAGCAGATTTGAAGAAATTTGGAGCAGGCTTCTTGGAGAAAACTTGGAGACACTTTTTGTGCGGAATTGTAGAGCTTTAAAATAGACTTTTGGTGAAAATTTAAACACACTTTTGGAGAAGACCTTTGAAGTCATTCTTGAAGCAAACCTGCGGTAGAATTGGAGCAGACTTTGAAGTACATTTTTGGAGTAGGTTTGTAGCCACTTGATGACAGTTTGAAACTATATTTTCACAAAGATTTTGAATTATATTTGAAGTGCTAGTATAGGTTGGAGCCTAAGAGGATTGGTGTCCTCATTGAGACTAGGTTGGTGCCTAGATTTGTGCTTGAGGATTTGAGTCCTCATTCAAGGTTGGAGCCTTGAAGAACTTAGAGATTTTTTTTTTTTTTTTATTTTTTTTTTTGTAAGCTAAGGAATTTCTATTATCTACAGTAAACTGAAAAATACATACTAAGGAACCTCAATCCGCCCATATGGGAAACCGGATCTGTTGGTTCCTCTTCATCAAGCATTCGTTACTGTTTTTCATTTTACATACTGTCAGAAAAAACTTACACGACCTTAAACCTTTGTAATCAGAATGTTTTCAGAGACTGTTCTTTCTAAGATCTACTAAAAGACCTATCTTCACTATAGGTTGTTGAGACATGCAATCAAATTCCCAAAAACAGAGCAGTAGCATCAAAAATAAAAAAGAGAGAGTTAACTAGCCTCTCAAATCTCCGCGCTTCCCATTTTGATTTCATTGTTGTCTTTGGTTTGAAGAACTTAGAGATTTTGTTGTATAAGTTATAGCCTGATTTTTTTGTAAAAGAGGATTGGAGTCATCACAATATTCATTAATAAAATTATTTCCTTGTTCTACTTCTTTTGTTCTAATTTAACTTGTGATAAAATATTAACTAGAATAATATAACAAATGAAATAATATTGATTCACCACCCCTATCAGTATTTCCAAAAAGTTCCACTATAAAATCCATATTGTTGTTAAGCCCATATGTCTATTGGAATTAGAAATGGCTACAATGCCCCTGCTACCTTTACTATCTCCTGCTTATTTTTTTCGCATGTTAAGAAGTTGCAATAAATCTTGGATGTTGGTTTTCATTCCCTTGAAAAAGAATAGCCTCTTATTTCATTCATATGTTTTATGACATCTAAAGTGACCTAATATAGGGGATGAATGGAGTTCTTCTAATATTGTTTTCTTTGAGGAAGAATACTTTTCTAGAATAATATGTCATTTATGTGATTTTGGAGGGTTGGAATATTCCTAAAGCATGTGGATGAGTTTAATGATGGTGTCATTTTCCAACTACTCTCGACGGACTTCCTAAATCCAACCTGGAATGGGTAGAGATAAGGTAAACAGGGATCTATCCTCCTCAAATAATCAAGATAAGGCATCAACTTGCTCTACTTCCTATACTAATATATAAGAGAAGAATATGTAAAAAGAAAAAAAACACAGTAGTATAAAATACATGAAATGAACAACAAACCATTAACATTATGATATCCTAATGGAAACACTTCTAGAAGAAGAATACTACTCTAAAGCACACTTAATGTATTATTCAATACTAAATGGTTATACTACAACATCTCTATGTGCTCGACAAGCATGTTCAAAAATAACCTAATTACAAAGAAAATTTCAACAACATACCAATAAGCTAAAAGATACAATCTATCATTTCCTATAGTCCTAACATTTAATAAATATACATAGTAAAACCATATACCATTTATGGTTTATAGTTTCTACACAATGGAAACTACACATACATTATTTAATAAATTCACATAGTAAAACCATAAACCATTTATGGTTTACACTTTCTGCATAATGGAAACTACACATAGTTTATTCGCTGCCACCTCTTTGTTGTAGCTTTACACTTATTATTTGCCCACAACTCTTCATTGTTCCTACTCTTAGTTTAGATTTATTCTTACCACTTCTCTACTACAACTTCGCATTATTCCTTCTCTAGTTTTGTTGTCATTGCGACAAACACCCTCCAAAATTTGCCTACACTCAAATTTTGAATTCTACTGTGTATCCTACGATCGATCGTTTTGACTATTCACTTCTTGGTTGGTGATGCTTTTAGGCTCCCTTCTTGGATTGGAAGTGTCGAAGTCACTTGTTCACACATGCTTGGTCCACAACAAGTGCATGAGTGCATTCTTTTACGTAAGATTGGACAAACATAGCACGGTTTATCAATACTTTGCATGTGCGATGTCCAATGCATGTCGAAAATTAGTGCGCACTGACATCGACAATTTCTCACTTTTAGTTGCATTTGTATTTCTATTTTGATGAGTTTTGCAAACAATCACTTTTGCGCACCTTTGTTTTCTCGAGTGTCATTTTCATGTTTTCGTTTATCGCTTTTTATTTCTTTTAACCCAATTAGTGTCATTTTCATGTTATCTTTTCTCTGGCATGTGTTACTTTCACTGTTGTTCACAGATCGCAAGTGTAGTTCGCATTGTAGCAATCATTGTCTTTTCGCATCTTAAGTGTCGCACGATGTACATAAGCTTCTTTTGGTGGTTTCAAGAGGTTATCTTTGTGCAAATGAGTTGCTATTACCATGTAGACATCCCTCACATTCATTTCCAAAGATTTAAGCTCTGTTGCACAAGTGTCATCATTGTTGGCCCAAAGTATATCTTTAGTGTCACACTTGTCATAAGTTGTCACACTAAGGGAATTATGTGTTCATGTGTTCCAGGTGATCTATGATATATTGTAAAATGTCTAAGTGTGTCATTGTAATCAAGTCCTATCATTTTTCACATCAGTTTCATCGATCCCACACTTAGCCAAATTTGTACAAATTCCCAACAACTTAGCCTCGTCTGGCCTTCTTGAACTATGCATTACACAATGCTAACCCTCAAGTTGAAACCTTACCACTTGACACTACACAATGCATAGTTCTTGCCTCCTAATACTATGCACTGCGTAGTTTCAGTGCTCAAGCTCGAACCTTGGCCTCCAAAATTGTGTAATTCATCCCTCTAGCCTAGCCCCAAGTGCGCATTGTACAATCTATGAGCTCAAGCTCAAACCCTGAGCTCTTGAACTCAACAACTGCACAATCACCAGGCCTCCTTTGCCTCTAAGAGATGTGCAGGTTATTGAAATAATGCAAAATCCCTTCAGCCTGGCTCACTCGCTCCCAAAATTGCGTAATTTCTCTCTCCTTCCCAATCAGTATTGCCCAATACACAGTCTCAAGGCTCAAGCCTTAACCTTGATCTCTTGAAATACACAATTGCATAATCACCTAGGCTCCTCTATCCTCAAGAACTGTGTAATAAGCTAATATAGTGCCCATCCCCTCAACCTGTCACATTGAGCTCCCAGATTGCACGATTTTCTTCCCCGGTCCAGACTGAACTGCACATTGCACAGTCTCAAGGCTCAAGCTTCACCCTTGATTACCTAAGTTGCACAATTGCGCAACTAGTGAGCCTATTCCCAGCCTATCACTCGGTTTTAGCTTAGTTAGTGAATTAATATCCACCATCGCATACTAGGGGTTTATTGGATTGATGTCGTCTTGTCATGAGTGGATTGTAGGCGTACTATATCATGTTATGGCAAGATAATGGACAAGGAGATGGAGAAGGAGGACATGTTAAAAGACACATATGGGCTTGAAGAGATAATATTATCACCATGCAAGAATTCAAAGGAACAAAAGAATATAACATAAGATGAAAGATCAAGATCACATGGAAGACTCCTCATCTTCAAGTCATAAGGAGGAGGAAGAAGAAGAACATGGACCATATTTTCGAGAAGACACAAAGAAAGAAACAAAATAGAATGGTTTGACATTTCCATGTCATCATTGTCATGTCATGTCGTGTCATGAGTCATCACATGCCACAACATTTTGTGGAATATGTAATTCAATATTGGAGAAATGTATTGTAAAGTTCAATTTCAAAGGACATGTACAAAATATGAAGCATCATTTAAAGTCAAAAATTCATGGGAAGTCAAACAATCATGAGGGTAGTCAAAGAGTCACAAGGAAGGGGAAGCATCAACTCTTCATTGGCTATATATACACCCTCATTGTATGAGCAAGGGACTTTTCACCTTGCCTCCTCCTGCAAGGCATTAGAGAGAGAAGCTAGTTCTTTTGGGGAGAAAGAAGTGGCTCCAACGTTCCACTACTGGAGCTAGTGGTGTTCATTATATACATGTGTCTTGGGACTTTTACTTAATATCATAAGCCTCACGACCAACACGTTCTTCATGCATGGATTATGAATATTTCTAAGACTATTATCTGGATGTTTGTAGTTCATGTTTGCTTTCATCTGTGCTAAAGTAGTTGGATTATTTTGGTTATTTTAGTAGTTACCATATTGAGAATGTGTTGTAATGGTTATTATCGTTGTCGCATTCTCGTGGACTATTTTGTTGGATATTAGATAGGTCTTTCTTGTTGTATTGGTTGCAATTACCATCGCACCTTCGTGGGACTATTCTGTTGTATGTTGAACGAATTATTCTTGTTTATGTTTGTCTCTACTAGGATGGTACTGTTACCTCTCTCTTAGAGGCTCACTTCTCCTCCCCCTCCGCAGTAAAATAAATTTGACACACATACGACTGAACACTCACCAGCCACCCCCCTTCTTTTCGAAGGCAATTTTACACTCCTCTCTCTTGTTGATAGTTAGAGCCAAGGAAAATATGTAATAATACATGGCAAATTGGCCAATACTCTGGATGGGGCTCCTATTCCAAATGATGTGAGGTCTAATTGGGACTTCACATTGGGGAGACCCCTTGGTTGATGGATTTCCAACACCATCATCAAGTTCTAAATTTACTCCTGATCCAACTTTGGACT
Organism: Pinus taeda; assembly: GCA_000404065.3. Taxonomy (NCBI): domain Eukaryota; kingdom Viridiplantae; phylum Streptophyta; class Pinopsida; order Pinales; family Pinaceae; genus Pinus; species Pinus taeda. Next base: position 136,256 of record APFE030263775.1, read on the forward strand.
ATGACATGTATGGAACATATGTCTCAGAATTCCTCTACTTGTCATATACCTCACAATAATACAAGGAAGAATGCATCAGCAATGAAATAATTGCTAAGATTCATAGACTTACAACACCACTGAAATTTAATTGTGCTCACTGGTTTCATTGACGCATCTACAAAATTTTAAGACGTCAGTTTTCTCTATTATTCAATTTCCATCGACTACCATGTCCCTGACAACATGGTATTATACACTTATGTGCTTTGTATTTGCATAAAAATATGGGTTGTTAGCTAGGCATTTGGCATTGTTTTTTTTCTAAGTAATGCTGATCTATTAAAGTAAAAAAGTAAAATTACATGGAGGCTCCAGCCTTTGCGATGCAGAACAAAGTTATCTCTATATATATCTTAGAATACAAAAAACAAGATTGCCCACCGAGGGGAAACCAGTTCGAGTGTATCCAGGAAATAAAGCCAGTTCATAAACAAAAAGAGTATAAACCCAGTCAGATTCCAGTCAACATGAAACGGGTAAAACCCAGTTGTGATCCAGTCCGAATGAGACATATAGTCAAAATAGAGAAAAACATGATTTAGTCCATCGACACCCACCTGGCATTCTCAACAGTCCAACAAAGCCTAATAGTCGTCAGGTGGCTGCTCTTCCACTATGCGGCAGTCGTGGTCCACCCAGTGCATCGGTTCTTCCACGACGCGATAGTCGTAATCTTCCTCCTCCATCACCGCAACAGACATGCCATCTTCGCTACCTCTGACCTTTTGCGTGTCTCCCCTACGTTCATCTCCCACATGCTTACCAGTAGCCATATCCTCGCCATGCAGGTTGCTGCTATATCTTTCTCTGCGCTTGAACGAAACAATCTTATTTTCTATGTTTGCTCCAGCTCTTGTATCACCCAGCTTCTCGGCCTTCTCCTACTTGCTTGGCATCCCTTTATCTAGTTCTGGTTCTTGTGTCTGGGTGATTTGCGCCTCCTGCTGATTGAATTCCTCACTAAAAGCCACAGTTATGGTGGCGAGGATGGCTGGTTGATTCATCATGCTCTGAAAGTGAAACTGGGTAGTGTGGTAAGAGGGGTGAGGGAGAACAGGAGGGCTAGTCATTTGAGTGGCAGCATTTACTTTACAAGCACCATGAATCTGTGCTCAGCCTCTTCCACTGCGGGTATGCAGGTAGTTGTCAGAGAGATGACCTCTGAATTGGCCAGAAGAGGGGGAGGAGATAGGGGCTTCTAAATCAAGGGTGGGCTGTGTGGCTGGGTGAGTGCTACATCCTCGACTACTTCTGCGTCTGCTATGCATTCTATGCCTAATCTGCGTCATTGCATGACCAGTAGGATGATTATTGGATTTTTGAGCGGGGATAGTAGAGTTATGACTAGAATTAGAAGCATATAGGATATCGTTCCCTATGGGGTTTCTGGTGTTGATTGGGCCAGAGGCAGAGGAATTCTGGGTAAAATTCAAAGCACAGTGGGTGGAATGGGTGAAGTGGTGTCCATTGCCCAAATCCACACAGCATAGAAGCCAGTAGCGTCGCCCTATGACAGTGCATGTGTTCGACTCCTCTGATTGTGGGGGGCAGGAGCAGTCAAGCGGGGAGAGGGATAATGAATTGTTGTTGATATTCGCCATGACCTTAAGCCTATTATGGTTGCCTCGACCAGTGGACCAAATTAATGGTGCTTGCCTGTAACTTGTATTTTGCCATAGTTTGGCATGAAGGAGGACGCGGGTGGCCATGTGGCACCGTCGTCTGCCGTTCTCTTGTCTTATCGGCATTGAATTCCCATTAATCACCCGCATCCAAGTAGGAATTTGGCATTGTTATAAGTACATCAAATCGTCAAAACTTTATGACTTGAACCTACTTTTGAACACACTTTCATAAACAAGATGGCCCCCTTACATACATGAGTAGTTATCATTCACTCTGCTTCTACTATGGACAAAGTGATAATAGGTTGTTACTTGTTCATCCAACTAAATGCTCCATTAAACAACCAAAACACATAACCACTCATATATATCCTTCTATCTACATCCCCTACCTATTCAAAATCTACATGACAATGTATATTTAATGAGTGTGGGTCCCTTAAAACATCACTATGATATAAAATGGAATACTCAAAGGTACCTCGTAGATACCTAAAACCCCTCTTCAATGCATCTCAGCATTAATATCTAGGATTAGCCATGAGCTAACCCAAGGATCCAACTACTTAGGCAATGTCTATCTAGGACAAACCATAACATACATCAAACTACCAATTACATTGGCAAAAGGAACATAAACCATATCCATCTATGTAGGTGTTGCGTGACATACTAAACTACAAGTTTAGTTCCCATAGAAATTGGAATACTGAAAAGGTCAATAATTTGCCATGTGAAAATGATGTAACATGGAGTTTACATACTTACTCGAGCTCAACCAAAGTCTTTCAATTGTTTTATCTCTCTTGATCTCCATTCCTAGGATATATTTTCTAGGCCCTAAGTCCTTTGTATCAAATTGCACTAAAAGCTAGGATTTCAAGTCATAAATCACATCGTTACCATCCCCAAAGAATAACATATCATCCATATATAGAGTGATGCTAAGAAAATGATCCCCATCTTGTTTTTAATACAAACAATGACCTAATTTGAACCTCAAAAGTCTTGATCTCAACAAAAAGGAATCAAAATTTTAGTACCACAACATGGGAGATTGTTTGAGACCATATAAAGATATTTTTTAACTTGCAAACCAAATAATCTTTAATTTTCAACATATTGCTTTGGTTGTATTGTATAAGTCTCCTTGGAGTCACCATGAAGGAATGTAGTTTTCACATCCATATGTTCTATATCCATATCAAAGGTTGTTGCTATAGATAAGAAGAACCCAATAGATGTTAACTTAGCAATGAGGGAGAACCAAAGTATATCTTTTCAATCTGGAAATAATCATTTGCAATCAACCTTACATTTCTTTTTTCAATACTGCCATCTAAACTTATCTTCTTTTTGAATTCCCATTTGCAACCAATGGGTTTCTATCCATTAGGAAATTGGACCAAGTCTTGTGTATCATTCTTTCTAAGTGCAACCATTTCCTCATCCATATCCAATCTCCAAGACTCCTTGTCTTCCTTTTCCATTGTCTCTTTCACGGTTCTAGGCTCATCAACGTTAGTAGGCAAAGAAAATATAGATATAAAATCAGGACGGCTATTATTATACATATCTAGTAATCTTATTTGTTGAGTGAAACTCCTCAAAGTTTGAGATGGATTTTCTTCCTCGTATTTTAAACTCTCTAAACCCTCTTCCTCATCAAGTCCTTCACATAGTTCTTATTCACTTTTTGGTTCAACTTTATTTGATCTTTGGTGGTAGCTGAACCACTAACTTCTTTTCATCCTCTTATGGTTGTATCACTATGGGAGAATGTTTAACTTCTTTGAAAACAACTTTTCCTTGGGCACATGAGTATATGCCTCTCAATAAAAAACACAAAGATGTTGAAGAGATGGATTGTTTCCCATCCAAACTTCCATAAGGGTATTATCCACAAGAGTTGATGTGGGAAACCTACTAATAAAGTAACATCTAATAGCAACTACTTCAACCCATAAATTCTTCTATAATCGGGCCCTGTTAAGCATACTCCTTGCTCTCCCCATCAAAGTTCTATTCATTTGTTCCATAACTCCATTACATTGAGGGGCATATGGAGTTGTCTCATGTTTTCAATTCCACTCTCCTTACAAAATTTATCAAACTTTGAAGAACAAAATTCATTGCCATTATTAGTCCTTGAAACCTTAATATTCCTATTAAATTGAATTTCCAAAAGAAATTTAAGCCCAATAAATTGACTGAAAACCTCAAATTTAATTTCAAGAAAATATACCGATGTTATTCTATAATAATCATCAATGAATGGCACACAGTACAAAACATTATAAATTGAAGGAATTTTAATTGGACCAAATACATTATAGTGAGTTAAGTCCAACTAAATAGAATAATTATGGGAACTAGAGTAAATTTGAACATGATTATGTTTTACATTTAGGAAATGCTCACATAAATCAAATTCAAGAGTACAATCATTCAATACATCAACAAGATTTTTGTTTTTCAATGCTCGTAGGCCATTCTCACCTATATTGCCCTGTCTGTGATACCATAACATTGTCTTCTTCGTAGGTAACTTAATTTATGGATTATGAGCCTATTTAGGAACTTTTGATTATGAAGGTGTAGATTTTATAGGTATATCCCCCACATAAATTGAAGTACTATTGCACTCAATAGTGCATGCATCAAGGAAGAAGAATGCGCCCATACAAACACCCTTGGTGAGTATCACAGCTCCTTAAACCATATTAGACCCTTTATTAGAGAAAACAATTTGCACACTTGCATCATTAAGTCTATTTATCAATAGCAAGTTTTGTACCAAACCTAGATTATAAAAAACTCCATTGATCCCCTTTATTCTACCATCAGAGAATTCGATCAAGACTATATTATGACTAGTTATGTTGAAAGGAGATTCATCACCAAGGTATACCATCCCACCATCATATTCTCATACATTGAAAACCATTTATGGAAAGTCACATGGAAGAAGGATCCAAAGTCCATCAACCATGCACTTTGGCGTAGATGATTTGCTATGATTGCAACTAAGGCATCTCCACCATCCTCTTAAGAAGATCTTTCACACTCATCATCATAATCATCCTTTTGCTTCATATTGTTCTTCTTATATTCCTTTCAACAACTTTTGAAATGCTTCAACCACATTGCGCAATTCCAACATTTTGCCTTGGACTCACATGAGTTATATTCCCCACAATTTTTAGATCGACCATTTTCTCTCTCATTGGCTTTCTCCTTAAATATTCGATGAACAACCAAGGAATCATTGGTGGATTCATAAGCTTTCCATCTCACCTCCTTCGATAGTAAAACAACCACAGCCTCATCAAACAGCAATTTCTTCATAATGCTTCCAATGATCATTGTGAGGTTGTCTCATGCATTGAGTAAAAAAAAAAAATCATGCAATGATCCTCCTAATTATTTTCCACCTTTATTGAGATCAATCAAGTCATAATAGTATTAAATGAATTTAGGTGCTCAATTATAGAATCACCATCACTCATTCTCAAAGAAAACAACCTTTTTCCATTGAAAACGTTTATTAACTAGAGATTTTTTATAATAGAATCCCCTAACTTCCTCTAAAAAGTTCTTGCCATTTTTTTTAAACACTCAATGGTACTAAAACAACTATATTAATCCTAATAGGGCTTCTTTCCTTTCTTTCCAACACCACCCACTCCTCATCTTTAATATAAATGGGTTTGGTTCCACATACTACAACCTGTAGATTTTTTCTCTACAAGAAGATCATGCATGCCAAGCTTCCATGGCTAAAAGTTAGTGCCATTAAACTTCCCCATAATTAATTTATATATTCTCACCATTTCCTTGCAACATGAATCCCCTCTATGCAAGCTCCCACTCAAGCAAAGATTAGATCAAATAACCTTGTCCCTAATAACTTGTGTTCGAGGTGATAAGGCTTTGATACCACATGAAGGAAGCATGGGTGTGGAATACACTTCCTAATATGTGGGAGAAGAATTTACAAAACCCAAAGAAACATCGTAGCTATGAATACATGAAATGAACAACAAACCATCAACGCCATGATATCTTGGGAAAAACCATTTTAGGAGAAAATCCTCACACTCTAAATCACATTCAATGTTTATTCAACAATTAAGTGGTCATAATACAATGTATCGATGCTATTAACAATAGCCTCTCGCAATAGCCTAATTATGGAGAAAATTTGATAGCATAACAACAAGTGAAATGTACTCTTTATCATTTTGTCTAGCCCTAACACTTAATAAAAAGGCATATTAAAATCATAAACCATTTATTGTTTACAACTCCTACATAATGGAAACTACATGCTGGTTATTCCCTATCACCACTTTGCTGTAGTTATACACTTATTCTCGTCAAAGGATCTTAGCTCAAGTGGTTCAATGAACAATTTGTTCCCTAATTGCATGGGTTTAAGTCTCCAAAGGCATGTTGTAACTTACATGTTTGTGGCTTTTGTGAAATAGTCATATCTGGTTAATAGTGGCAGTCGATATTTTGAATTTAATAATTCTTCATAAATTTTCATTCAAATTAAAAAAAAATAAGAAGCTATACACTTATTCTCTACCAATTGCCTATTATAGCTCTAGATTATTCCTTCTCATGTTTATCTGTTGCATATTTGAAAACTTTGATTCTTAGGAAATTTTCATTCCAATTAAAAAAAGAAGAAGTTATACATTTATTATCTACTTCTTGTCTGTTGCAACTCTAGATTATTCCTACTCCTATTTATATGTTGTGGCTTTAAATAATTCCTTCTGCCACTTTGGATTTATATTTTCCATTTCTCAATTGCACTTCTATGATATTCTTGCTTCAATTATGGATTTATTCTTGCTCCAACTATGGATTGTAAAGTGTATGACACACTTGTCTCAAAATCTAGAATGATGACTATTGTGATTTATTAGTTATGTGTGTCAATTCTATCCTATCCCACTGACATTCCTTCCCGAGTATTATATTACATTCACTAAGTGTGATCCTCATGACCCCAATGAATAGATTGGTCAGATTTTACAGTAAAACGATATTTTTCTTCAACTAAATTTCTAACTTTTCTTCCATGATCTTTCTTCAATTTGGCAGTGTAGTTTGTTTGGTGGAAACATTATGTGAACAAAAAATTGATATAGTCAAACACTTGGAATACCAAGGAAATTCTAAAATATTTGGTTGTGACTAGAAGTTGAAATGGGTGATGCTTGTAAAAATGTGGTGAAAGGATGGATTAGAACTTGTCTCTAACACTAAATAAAATGAACAAAGTCCATTTTTTGAGTATGACACAAACAACTTAGTTCATAAACCGAATATTCAAAATAATCGGGATAACGTAAAAGAACCCATAAGGTTTAAAATATTATATTGTATAAAATATTATATTGTATAAAATATTAGAGATGATGATGATACAATTGCATGTGATGATGTACTTATAACATTGACTAATGATAATTGGTGATACGTCATCCCTTCGTTGGGTCATGTGTTCTATAGGATGTATCGTTTCTTTATTATTAATCAATAAATTTCATATTGTTTGTTAATGTTTAGGTTTGTATACATTTATGTTCATTATATTATCATATTCATAATAGTTATGAAACCATTCATAAACAAAAACCAAGAGACAACAAAATCCTTTTTGCGGTCACAAAGGCATCGATATCGCATAAATAACATAAGGAGGCAATAGTTACCTTCCATAAAGTTCGCATTTTGTGCAAACCAAATAATTGGTGCATCTAGAATATCCATGCTATGTGATCATTACCATCAAATTCGCTCATATTGACCTTAGTAATGAAGTAATTCCTTGGTCTTGTATCAAAACCATAAAGGCATTGATATTGGAGTGATGAATGATCAAGTGTTTGGAACTCAATCCTTTTGTTCTCTATATGGATTAAAATGTTATCCTTATTTGAATGTGACTAGATCCTCTTGATCTCCTTGTCCTCTTCTCGAGGAAAACAATTTAGGATTGAACCAAGATCTTTTGCTTAAAGATGGATAAATAATTACACATTACAGAGCATGTTAACTAGGAAAACTAAAAGCACACAAAATGAAGAGGAAAGAATATAACAAGCATGAGATCACGAGACAAGAATTTGATTACGGAGTTCACCCAATGTGAGCTATGTCTCTAGGCCCTGCTCAACAGTGGGGAGGCCATCTCTTATTAAGTGGCATCAAATAGAGTAAGTACAAGGAAAAATTACATAAAAACCCTTATACCTCCAAGCTAGAAGATGGTCGAAAAATGGACAGACCAACTACTGAAACTGACAACATCATTGAGTTCCTGGCGAAAAATTGAGCAAAATCGACTATCCACACATGAAATTTTTACAAATTTCCTTTATGCACCCCCCAAAATCTTTTTTGATACCCCAAATTCCTTAGGGCAAGGTTTCAGCCACCTGCCAGACTCAGGTTTCCGCTACCTGCATAGAAAATCTCTCAAGTCCGTTGCCGCTCTCCTGTACCATGTGGCTCAACGGTGGTGGGTGCAAATTGCGTCAGGTGAGGCCAAGGTTCGAATCCCCACCTCCTCGAGATAGTGATCGTTGTGTTGAATTTTGGCAATTTGTTTGGCATGGTTATGGTATGCCCAACTTGGGTTCCATTGGAAGGTTCCCTTAACTATTTTAATTAATGTGAAGGGGGGTTGACTGCATGGTTATCACCCATCGACTATACCTATCACATGTGATATCTTACTGTTTCGTATTATATATATATGGTGTGTTGGTTCCATTAACCAGAGGGCGGGTCCGCCGAGGGTGGCCCGCCCCTTACCATGTGCACTAATGCATTAACTAGTGCTACTCCAATTAACTAATGATTCCCTTATCAGAAACTCATGCATGTCGATCTGAGAAAGACCCATTTGAGACTAGAGTGCAGGGATAGCGTACTATTTTTTGTACAATTTTATGAGTTGTACAGATGGTGCATGCAATTAGGAACTGAACCTAGAAGGAACTGCGCAATTTTGGATGCACTGATTTCCCTTTAAGATGGGCTAATTAGCCATAGGAATTGCACAAGGAAATAGGGACTTGGAGAGCAAGAGAATTGGCTAAATTTTGGCCAAGAGTTTGCTTGTGAGTTGAAGATTGATTTTACTGAGTGTTGGGATTGTTCTTGAGAGAACAAGCATTGTAATATCATCTTGGTTTTATGATATATGCAATATAGATAGTGGGGTTTTGAGCTATGGCTTTCCCCGGATACTTATTATGTTATGTGTTATTGATTATCTTCCTCTTGTCGATTATTGTTTTCATTGATCTATTGGCTTCCGCTGGTTGATAGTAGAAGTAGTTTCTTGTCTCTTGCTTTAGTACATTGCATGAACTTATGAATCTGCAATATTTTCTACTTGGTATCAGAGCTGAGAACAATATACTAGAGGATATTTCGTAGTTTTTTAGTTCAGGGTTACAGGTGAAATTCGAATTTGCATTTCATACTTCAGGATCGGCAGATGGCGTTCTATAGGTTGCAGCTCGAGTATGCCTTGGAAGGTAGCTCAAATCTTATAGCATGGAGGGACAGGATGGAGGTTGTGCTAGAAGATAATCACTTGAAGGAATTCATTGATCATGAAGTCCCCAAGGCAACAGCATCGGATGCACAAAATTTGGCCGAATGGAAGAAGTGTGTGGTGAAGGTAAGGCAGATAATCCTTGAGGGAGTTCGAGACCACATTGTCTCGAGTCTCCATGGTAAGGAAACTCTGCATGCTATGTGGAAAACATTGAAGGATTTGTATTAGAACAATAGTGACCAAAGGAAATTAGCACTGAAGGACAAACTTCGAAAATTCAAAATGGAGAAAGGCGAGATTATTTCAAAATACTTAACCAAGTTCACTCAATGTCATGATGAACTTGGAAGTGTTGGAATCATGGTCGCCAAAGAAGATATGGCGAGTCTAGCTCTTCTCGAACTCCCAAAGAGTTAACTTAGTTATCAGGACTCTGTCAATGGTCGGGAGAAGCTGCCAAATAGGGAACGACTGTGGTCGGATTTGATGCAGGAGGAGATCAGGAGGGACACCAAGGACGACTCTTCATCAAAGACTGATGATGAAGAGAACCGTGCCTCAACGATTAAGGTGAAGAAAGGGAAAGGGAAAGCTTCCCATTCCAAATCAGATCCTTATCATGAAGGTAAGAAGAAAGACTTGACGAAAATTAAATGCTTTCATTGTCATGAGTTGGGCCATTTCGCTACAAATTGTCCACTCAAGAAGTCCAAGAAGAAGTCCTCATGAGGAGAGGCGGGTGAGGCTTTGGCCTCTCAATTTGAATTGGACTTTTCCCTCATCACATGCATGGTGTCATCAATGTTGGGAAGTCTATGGTACTTAGACAATGGAGCTTCATTCCACATGACTAGTGAAAAAGAGTTATTCAGTGACGTGGAGGAGAAAGATATCCAAATGCATATTGAGATGGCTGACGACAGGAAGTATAGTGTTACTGGATTGGACACGATTTCTTTTCAAAGGGAGCATGGGGCTCCACTCACCTTGAAGAATGTTATGTATGTACCCAGGTTGAAGAAGAACTTGGTATTTGTTGCCATGCTTAAGGATAGAGGCTATGATGTGATCTTGTTGAAAGGAAAGGCATTCCTTCGACACATAATCACAGGTCAAGTAAAGAAGATAGGGATTCGGGTGAAGAATCTCTATAAGCTAGAGGTAGAGGAGTGCTCTGCTTTGAGTTCAAAAGCATAAAATATGTAGAGCCGAGACGTTGGTGAGTTGTGGCACAGGCAATTGGGCCACTTGCATCATGGGGCTTTGAATATACTGCAACAGATCTCTACCGATCTTCCCAAAGGTATGCTTGAGCAAGTTGATACATGCAATGGGTACTTTGGGAAAATACATCAACTCTTCCTTCGAAGACAAAGGCAATCGAGCAGAGTCTATTATAGGGAGAGCCCATTCAGATGTGTGTGGACCATTCTCGACAACATCCATGACCAAACACAGGTATTATGGTATTATGTTATATTTGTTGATGACTATTCTCGTAAATGTTGGATATTTTTCATGCAGAGAAAGGATCAAACTTTCACAAAGTTTTATGAGTTCAAAGCATTGGTGGAGAAAGAGTCAGGCAAGAAGGTTAAAGATCTACGGTGGTGAGTATGTCTCAAACGAGTTTGAGAACTTCTTTGCAGCGGAAGGGATTAAACGGGAGTTGATGACACCCCATAACCCTAAAAAAAATGGGGTGGTCAAGAGGAAGAACAAAAGCATAGTAGGGTAAATGAGGGCAATGTTGCATGATTAGGGCCTACCACTGCACTTGTGGGCTTAGGCATGCAACACAATAGTTTATGTTCATAACTGTATCCCAAATCAGATACTTGAGATGAAGACACATGATGAGGCTTATTCTGGTAAGAGACCAGATATTGGTCACTTAAGGAATTTTGGGTCATTGGTATATTGCCATGTGACCAAAGATGCACGGAAGAAGCTTGAGCCAACAATAGAGTTGGGGATATTTGTCGGGTACACTGATACACCTCACAACTATCGGGTGTACATGTCGACCAATCGGATAACAATGGTTCACAGGGATGTCAGATTTGATGACGAGAAGGCCATCTGAGTTTCCCTTGAGACAGAGCTTGAGCTACATGCGGAGGAGGAGCTTTTATCTCCTAAGGTTGAGGAGCCTCAGATTGATGTGGAGCAGCCACATGCAGAAATCCCGGGAGTGGAGACATCCACTAAGATAAAGTCTTCTAGACAAGGAAGAAAATGCACCATCGAGGCTGACATATTGTTGGATGATGCACAGGAGATTGTGGGAGCACCCACTTGTCAGCGCAGACAGAGGAGGTCACCTGAGAGGTACACTGGATAGATGGATCTTATGGGTGAACGTGTTGTGATAGAGCCATCTTCCTTTAAGGAAGCAGTGCAACAACTGGCTTGGGTTGATGCCATGGTAGAGGAGTATGACTCCATAGTTCATAACAGTGTTTGGATGTGGTCCTGAGACCGGAGGACAAATCAATGGTGAGCTTCTGTTGGCTTTACAAGGTAAAGCAAGCTGCATATGGTAGTGTGGAGAAGCATAAGACTATATTTGTGGCCTGTGGCTTTTCATAGGTACATGGGATTAACTATGATGAGACCTTTGCTCCTGTTGCAAGGTACTCATCAATTCGATCTATATTGGCACTATCATCACAGATGGGTTGAAAGATACATCAGATGGATGTGAAGACAACCTTCCTTAATGGGATGATTGAGGAAGAGGTGTACATAGAGCAACCTGAAGTTTTTGAAACCTTTGATGGTGATTCGCATGTGTGCCGGCTCAATAGATTGTTGTATGGGCTAAAGCAAGCACCCTGTGATTGGTACACTAGGATAGATAGCTACTTCACTGGGTTGGGCTTCACGAAGAGTGAAGCGGATGCAAACCTGTACCACGTAGTGGTGGAATGTAAATTGGTGATCATTGTACTTTATGTTGATGATCTCATACTGACTTGTGATGATCAATTGATCAAATCTTGCAAGGAGGACCTTGCAAGAGAGTTTGAGATGAAGGACATGGGCCTCATGTATTACTTTCTTGACATGGAGGTATGGTACAGAGATGGGGAGTTGTTTGTATCTCGGGGCAAGTATGCCAACAAGATACTCAGGAGATTTTGCATGGAGAGAATTAAGCCCATGGAGACTCCTCTAGCTGGTAATTGGAGGAAGGAGGTTGCTACTTCAGGGGAAGTACTGGAAGTTATTGTTTACAAGCATCTTGTGGGTTCACTCATGTACTTGGTGAACACACGACCGAATATGTACTATGCAGTTAACCAACTTAGTCAAGTGATGGTTAGGCCTACCAAGCTATATTGGAAGACGACAAAGCATGTGTTGAGATACCTCAGGGGCACTTCTCAGTATGGATTATGGTACATATAGATAGAGGGAGTGAAGCTTCAAGGCTTCACTGATGTAGATTGGGCAGGGAATCCATCCGACAGGAAGAGCACATCAGGAGGGATCTTCAATATTGGGTCAATGATAGTTTCTTGGTACAACTAGAAACAAAGATCGGTTGCACTCAGTTTGGCAGAGGCAGAGTACATGGCTGTGACTCAAGCAGCATGTGAGGTAATCTAGATGAGGAAGATCCTACTATGATTTACTACGATAATCAAAGTTTTATCAAACCCTACGAAATCCAGTTTTTTTCATGATCGGTCCAAGCATATTGATATCCGATAGCACCATCTCAGAGATTGTGTATTGAGGCAAATTATGTTGTTAGAGTACATTCCCACGGAGGAGCAAGATGCTGACATTTTGATGAAGGCATTGTCAAGATGTAAATTTGAGTTTCACATAGACAGGATCAGCGTAGCTGATAATCCCTTTCTTGTTGAGAGAGCGTGTTGAGAAATGGCAACAAGAAATTCTAATTTAATTTGTCCTTGAATTAAAATTGAAATTTATTCTCATAGCAACTTGTAAATAGTTAATTAAGTTTAATTAACTTAATTAGCTTAGGAATTTCGAGTTGGAAGTCTTTCTGAAGTCATGTATATGTTCTCCCTATTTTAAAGAGGTCCAGGATGAGTTAAGTATGAATTGTAATTAGTTAAATCAGTTACCTGAGTTTAGTCTAGTTAAATTAGTTCCAAACTGTTTGAGGAACTAATATTGAGTTAACAATCAATTGGTGCACTAATTCATTAACTAGTGTTGCTCTAGTTAACTAAATATTCCCTCATCAGAAACTCACGCATGTCGATTTTGAGAAATACCCAACTGAGACTGGACTGCAGGGACAATGCACTATTTGCTGTATAATTTTCAAAGTTGTACAGATGGTGCATGCAATCAGGAAATGAACCTAGAATGGATTGTGAAGTTTTCGATGCACTGATTTCCCTTTAAGATGGGCTAATCAGCCATAGGAATTGCATAAGGAAATAGGGACTTGGAGGGTTGTGGATTTCCCATGTTAATTATTGTGTTATTTGTATTTGATTATTTTCCTATTTTCAATTATTGTTTTCATTGATCTATTGGCTTCCTCCGATTGATGGTAGAAGTAGTTTCTTGTCTCTTTCTTTAGTACATTGCATAAGCTTGTGAATCTATAGGATTTTCTACACACCAAACCAAACCTTCAGTCATCTGAATTGCATACAAATCTGGCATATTCCTTGTAATCACATACAAACCACATATGACTTAAACAACCCCACACTTCCTAAGAGTTTATACACACACTCTTTGGCCAAGTTTTACATAATAGAAATTAATACCCAAAACTATTCACAAAAGGCCAAAACAGCATCGTTGCTTTAGTAAACAATGGAAACATGTTATCTCTTTTACAATTATTCGCAATGTATGATTTACAAACTATGGCCATGACAAACGACTATATATAATAAAACCATCTCTTACTTAACAAAGTGAATAGTTCATCTCCCTGTGGCAAATTTGTTTGTGGAATATCTTCAACAACTCGATTCTTCACGGGTGCTTTTTGGGCATGGAGTAACTAACACGCGAATTTTCAGTGTCCATCCTCGTTACAATGATTCTTCCTCCTCCAAACTTTTTGTATTGTCTTCGAACACTTTCTCCTGATGTGCCTCTGATAAGTGCTCATGGATCACTCACTATCACTGGAATGTAAGGAGGTGCTCTCATCATCTGTCATTGGTGGGCCACTAGCTATTTTGGAGCATTCCCCAACTTCCTTCCTGACATACCCAATTCATACATAACAAGGAAATTCCTCTACATTGACGGGGTTCACGATGCCTTGGACATTAATGTTGAGGTCCTTTCCTTGATACCCCATTATTTTCAATAGTTTTGAGCCAATACCTATAGTATGTCTCTCAAAAGTAGCGAAATCATCATCATTAAAAGTACATGAAATTGAAGAGTCACTTTTTACCTCAGGTTGGTTATGCTACAACTTTTCCAAGGCCTCGTCCTTAGCTTGTAGCTGCTATTGCAACCTTTGTTTCTCTGTCTATGCTTCTTATAGGAGTCTCCTTATCTCAATATTATCTAGCTGACTGCTTTGATTGATTTCTTCAAGTTCCCGGAGCCATGCCGCATTGGGTGTCCTTTTCATCTTTGGTACAACATTTGTTGAAATTTTTGTTTCACTACCCGAATCAGAACCCAAGTTGATGGGTCCATATGTTGTGATCCCAAAAGCTACAACCTTCATTTTGTCACCAGAATATGACCCCGGGCCAATTGGTCCACCGCCTGCAAATCTCGCAGTTGTGACCTTCTCATCCTCCTATGATTCAGACTCTTGGTGCATGGTTGCAGCTTTCTTCTGCTTCTCCTTTCTGTTGTTCTACTTAGGTCTTAATTCTAGGTGTAGTATCCAACAATTCACCTCGTCATGCCTGTCCTTCTCACAATGAGTACAAGAGGGTTTCACTCTTCTTCTCCTAGTTTTCGCTACCCTTTTTGGGCGGTTATCCTTTTTCATGCCTCCCCCTGCTTTCAAGATGCACAACCTTCACACTAGCGTCATCAAGAGTTTTAGGTTCAAACAATAATAAAGAATGATGTAAATAACTATGCAAATAGAATATATATTTCATCAACGTCTCAGGAGTGTTTAGGGGGCATTCAATGCTACAGCTTGTTTTCTAAACTCCTCTGTAAAATTCTAAACATTTTGACCTTTACTTTGTTTCAAATGTTGCCATTCCATCATGGCTTTATGTCGGTAACCCAATGGGTAAAATTGTCTCCTTATAGCAAAAATGAACTCAGACCAAGATGAAAGAAGTTTACGAATATTCTTACCACCTTGTTGTAACTTGCCTTCCCACCATACAAGAGTGGTGCCACTCAATCAAAGAGATGCTACCTGGATCTTGGCTTCATCCTCTTTGATCTGTTGTATGCAGCAAGATACCTCAACTTCTCGTATACAGTTGTCTAGATTTTTTGCATTAGATTCTCCACTGAATACAGGTAAATAAAATTTGACATCCAACTTGAAGAATGGTTTCTTGGGTGTATTTCTTTGATTCCTGTTAGAATGATGAGAAGAAGAAGAAGAAGAACTTTCATTGGTGGATGGAGAGGGAGGAAGCTATTCTCCTCCACCTCTGTTGTTTACCGATGCATGATCATCTGGCTTGTTCTCGTTTTGTTTCACTATCATCTCAAGTTTTGCAAATAGCTTGTCAACTTTATCTGCCATGTTATAGAATTCCTTGTGATAATTCCATTCTTCTTCCCAACGAGGTTCCTCATCTTTCAAGTTTCTTCTTCGTAGTGCACGCCTCGCTTCGAGATCAAAGGAAAGCTTTCCTTCACTTCTTTGGATCTTGTTCCTGGTTAGCATGTACTCATGCAATTTGCATCAACAAAGACCTGCTCTGGTACCAAACTTGATCCAATATATTTTACTTAAATATGCATAAAGATTTACATGTTACAGAGCATGTTAACTAGGAAAATTAAAAGCACATAAAATAAAGAGTAAAGAACATAACAAGCATGAGATCATGACACAAGAATTTAATTACGGAGTTCCCCCAATGTGGGTTACATCTCTGAGCCCCGTTCAATAGTGGGGAGGCCTTCTCTTATTAAGTGGCATCAAAGAGAATAAATACAAGCAAAAATTACATAAAGACCAAGCTAGAAGATGGTCAAAAAATTGGAGAGACCGGTTACTAAAACTGACAGCACCACTGAGTTCCAGGCGAAAAAAGTGCAAATTTGACTATCCACATGTCCAATTCTCACAAATTTCCTTTCTTCACTTCCCTTATTATTTTATGATATCCCAAGATTCCATGGGGCAATGTTTCAGCCTCCTACTAGAGTTAGGGTTTCACCACCTACATAGAAAATCGCTCAAGTCTACTGTCGTTCTCTCGTGCCTTTACGAAATGAGAGTTTATGTATGATCTCGTGGGTGGAGCGACCAAGGCTAAGTCTCGTGGCTCAACGGTGGCCGATGTGAATGCATCAGGTGAGGCTAGGGTTCAAACCCCCGCCTCCCCGAATTAGTGACTGTTGCGTTGATTTTTGGCAATTCTTTTGGCGCGATTATGGCATGCCCAACTTGGGTTTTGCCAGAAGGTTATGTTACCTATTTTGGTTAATGTGATCGGGGGTTGACAACACGGTTATCACCCGCCGAATATATCTGTCGCATGTGATATCTTACGGTTTGGTGTTATATATATATGGTGTGTTGGTTTCGTCGACTAGAGAGCAGGTCTGTCGAGGGTGTCCCGCCCCCAACCATTTTTTCTTTAAAAAATGACTCATTTTATTTTTTCTTATTTATGGGTTATTGGACAAACTAATCAACCCACAAATTCAATTATCGGATGGTCGGATTCCAGATGCAGGTTTTGTCCAAATTGATGCTTCCTTAAGCCTGTCACTTGTCCATCTTTGACCAGAACTTTGACTTGCTCTAACTTCTTCATACAAGCTCGGAATTGAGTGTCGTTCGAACCATTGGAATCAGGGAGATGAGTAATTCGATCTAGTTCTGGAATTAGCCATTTGATTTTTCAAATATTTTTAAGGCAACCTGTACTTTGAGATCCTCTTAGATCATTCCTCCCCACTGAAAGAGATTTTGGACCGCCAAAACCATAAACATATCCAACACACTGCCAATGTCCTCGCAAAACCACACTATCAATCATCTAAATTGCATACAGATCTGGCACATTCCTTGTAATCACATACAAACCACACATGACTCAAACAACCCCACACTTGCCAGGAGTTTATACACACACTCTTCGATCAAATTTTACGTAATAGAAATCAATACCCCAAAGTATTCACAAAAGGCCAAAACATGATCATTGCTTTAGTAAACGATGGAAACATGTTATAGCTTTTACAATTATTTGCAACGTATGATTTACAAACTATGGCCATGGAAAATGACTATATCTAATAAAACCATATCTTACTTAACAAAGTGAATGGGTCATCTCCCTGTGGCGGATTTGCTTGTGTAATATCTTCAACAACTAGATTCTTCATGGGTGTTTTTTCGGCCTAATGTGTTTGACATGCATATTTTTTGTGTCCATCCTCGTTACAATGATTCTTCTTCCTCCAGACTTTCCGGATCATCTTGGAACACTTTCTCCTGATGGGCCTATGATAAGTGCTCATGGATCCCTCACTATCCCTGGAATGTGATGAGGTGCTCTCATCATCTGTCGTTGGTGGGCCACTAACTGTTTTGGAGCATTCCCCAACTTCCTTCCTAACATACCCAAGTCCTGCATAATGAGAAAATTCCTCTACTTTGATGGGGTTCACGATGCCTTGGATATTAATGTCGAGGATCTTTCCTTGATACCCCATTCTTTTCAACATTTTTGAGCCAACCATTGTAGTATATCTCTCAAAAGTAGCGAAATCATCATTATAAAAAGTACATGAAATTGAAGAGTCACTTTTTACCTCGGGTTGGTTATGTTTCAACTTTTTCCAAGGCCTCGTCCTTAGCTTGTAGCTAGTGTTGCAACCTTTGTTTCTCCTTCTCTGCTTCTTGTAGGAGTTTCCTTAGCTCAATATTCTTTGCTTGAATGCTTTCATTGATTACTTATTGTTCATCGTGTGAATCAGAACCCAAGTTGACAGGTCCATCTGTTGTGATCCCAAAAGCTGCAATATTCATTTCGTCACTGGAATCTGACCCCAGGTCAATTGGTCCACCACCTGCAAATCCCGCAGTTGTAACCTTCTCATGCTCCTCTGATTCAGACTCTTGATACATGGTTGCAACTTTCTTTTTCTTCTCCTTTCTCTCATTCCTCATAGGTCTTAATTTTGGGTGCAGTATCCAACAATTCTCCTCATCATGCCCATCTTTCTCACAATGAGTACAAGAGGGTTTTTCTCGTCTTCTCCTGGCTGTCATTGCCCTTTTTGGGTGGCCGTCTTGTTCATGCTTCCCCCTGCTTTCAAGATGCACAACCTTCACACTAGCGTCATCAAGAGTTTTAGGTTCAAATAACAACAAAGAATGATGTAAATAACTATGCAAAGAGTCAATATATTTCATAAATGTATCAGGAGTGTCTAAGGGGACATTCAATGCTATAGGATGTTTCCTAAACTCCTCTGTAAAATTTTGAACATTTTGACCTTTACTTTGTTTCAATTGTTGTCATTCCATCACGGGTTTCTATCAGTAACCCAATGGGTAAAACTATCCCCTTATAGAACAAATGAACTTAAACCAAAATTAAAGAAGCTTATGACTATTCTTACCACCTTGTTGCAGCTTGCCTTCCCTCCATACGAGAGTGGTGCCACTCAATCAAATATATGCTATATGGATCTTGACTTCATTCTCTTTGATCTTTTGTATGCAGCAGTATACCTCAACTTGTCGTGTCTAATTGTCTAGCTTTTTTGCATTAGATTCACCCCTGAATACAAGTAAATCAAATTTGACATCCAACTTGAAGAATGGTTTCTTAGGTGTATTTATTTGATTCCTGTTAGAATGACGAGAAGAAGAATAAGAACTTTCATTGGTGGATGGAGAGGGAGGAGGCTCTTCTCCTCTGCCTCTGTTGTTTACAAATGCATGATCATTTGGCTTGTTCTCCTTTGGTTTCACTGTCTTCTCAAGTTTTCAAATAGCTTGTCAACTTTCTCTGCCATGTTGTATAATCCCTTGCGATAATTCCGCTCTTTTCCCAACAAGCTTCCTCATCTACCATGTTTTTTTTTTGCGGTGCATGTCCTTCTTCAGGATCAAAGGACTTAAGGTTTCCTTCACCTCTTTGGAGCTTGTTCCTGGTTAGCATATACTCATGCAATTCGCATCAATGAAGACTTGCTCTGATACCAAACTTGATCCAAGATATTTTGCTTAAAGATTCATAAATAATTACATATTACATAGCATGTTAACCAGGAAAACTAAAAGCACATAAAATGAAGAGGAAAGAACATAACAAGCATGAGATCGCGACACAAGAATTTGATTACGAAGTTCAAACAATTTGGGCTACGTCTCTGGGCCGTGCCCAATAGTGGGGAGGCCTTCTCTTATTAAGTGGCATCAAAGAGAATAAGTACAAGCAAAAAATATATAAATACCCTTATAACTCCAAGCTGGAAGATGGTCGAAAAATGGAGAGATCGGCTATTGAAACTAAAAACACCATTGAGTTCCTGGCGAAAAATAATGAAAATTCGACAATCCACACATCCAATTCTGACAAATTGACTTTGTGCAGCTCTTAGAATCTTTTCTGATACCCCAATATTCCTTGGGGCAAGGTTCTGACCTCCTTCTAGACTTAGGGTTTGGCCACCTGCATAGAAAATCGCTCAAGCCCGCTTTTGGTCACTCTTGCCTTTGCGAAATGAGAGTTTATGGACGATCTCGTGGGCGAAGCAACTAAGCCTAAGCCTCGTGGCTCAACAGTGACGAGTGCGAATACATCGGGTAAGGTCAGGGTTCGAATCCCTGCCTCCCTGAATTAGTGAGCGTTGCGTTCATTTTTGGCAATTCGTTTGGCGCAGTTATGGTATGCCCAACTTGGGTTCCGCTGGAAGGTTTCGTTAATTGTTTTGGTTAATGCAACTGGGATTGATCGCATGGTTATCACCCGCCAACTATATCTGTCACATGTGATATATTTCGGTTTGGTGTTAGATATATATGGTGTGTTGGTTCTGTTGACGAGAGGGTGGGTTCGCCGGGGGTGGCCTGCTCCCAATCATTTTTGTTTTTTAAAACAACTTATTTGATTTTTACCAATTTAGGGGTTACTGGGAAAAGTAAACAACCCACAAATTCGCCTGTCCAATAGCCAGATTTGGGGCGCAGATTCTGTCCAAATTGATGCCTCCTTAAGCCTACCACTTGTCCATCTTTGACTAGAACTTTGACTTGCTCTAACTTCTTCATACGAGCTCAGATTTGAGTGTCTTTCGAACCATTGGAATCAAGGAGATGAGCAATTCGATCTAGTTATGGTTTTGCTACTATGTGACCACTTTTATCTTTCAGTTATTTTAAGGCCACTTGTACTTTGAGATTCTCCTAGATCATTCCTCCCTACTGAAAGAGCTTTTGGACCACCAAAATCATTAACACATCCAACACACTGCCTGTGTCCTCGCCAAACCACACTTTCAATCATCTGAATTGCATACATATCTAGGAAATTCCTTGTAATCACATACAAACCACACATGACTCAAACAACCCCACACTTGCCAAGAGTTTATACACACACTCTTGGGTCAAGTTTTACATGATAAAAATCAATACCCCAAATTATTCACAAAAGGCAAAAACATCATCGTTGCTTTAGTAAACGATGGAACATTTTATCGCTTATACAATTATTCACAACGTATGATTTACAAACTATGGCCATGACAAATGACTATATCTAATAAAACAATCTCTTACTTAACAAAGTGAATGGGTCATCTCCCTATGGCGGATTTGCTTGTGGAATATCTTCAATGGTTGGATTCTTCATGGATGATTTTTATGCTTGGAGTGTCTAATACGTGCATTTCTAGTGTCCACTCTCATTACAATGATTCTTCCTCCTTCAAACATTCTGGATTGTCTTGGAACAATTTCTCCTAATGCACCTCTAATAAATGCTTATGGATCTCTCATTGTCACTGGAATGTGATAAGGTGCTCTCATCATCTGTCGTTGGTGGGCCACTAGACGTTTTGGAGCATTCCCCAACTTCCTCCCTGACAAACCCAAGTCCTGCATAACGTGGAAATTCCTCTACTTTGATGGGGTTCATGATGCCTTGGCCATTAATGCAGAGTCCCTTTCCTCAATACCCCATTATTTTCAATATTTTTGAGCTAGCCCCTCTAGTATGTCTCTTAAAAGCAGCGAAATCATCATCATAAAAAGTACATGAAATTGAAGAGTCATTTTTTACCTCAGGTTGGTTATGCTGCAACTTTTCCATGGCCTCGTCCTTAGCTTGTAGTTGGCGTTGCAACCTTTGTTTCTCCTTCTCTGTTTCTTGTAGGAGCCTCCTTAGCTCAATATTCTCTACCTAAATGCTTTGGTTGATTTCTTCAAGTTCCTAGAGCCATGCCACATTAGATGTCCTGTTCATCTTTGGTACAACATCTGTTGAAATTTTTGTTTCATTGCTCAAATCGAAATCCAAGTTGATGGGTCCATCTATTGTGACCCCAAAAGCTATAATCTTTATTTTGTCACTGGAATCTGACCCCAAGTCAATTGGTCCACCCCCTGCAAATCCCGTAGTTGTGACCTTCTCATCCTCCTCTGATTCAAACTCTTGGGTGCATGGTTTCAACTTTCTTCTGCTTCTCCTTTCCGTTGTTCCTCTTAGGTCTTAATTTTGGGTGCAATATCAAACAATTCTCCTCATCATGCTCGTCTTTCTCACAATGAGTAGAAGAGGGTTTTGCTCCTCTTCTCCTAGTTGTCGTTTCCATTTTTGGGTGGTCGTCTTGTTCATGCCTTCCCCTACTTTCAAGATGCACAACGTTCACACTAGTGTCATCAAGAGTTTTAGTTTCAAACAATAATAAAGAATGACATAAATAACTATGCAAAGAGCCGATATATTTCATCAACGTCTCACAAGTGTCTAGGGGACATTCAATGCTATACCTTGTTGCCTAAATGTCGATTTTGGGTAGCACCGGATGTGCTCTAGCTCCAAAATTTTGTGGAGGGGCTAGGACACATGAGATCTCGAGAACCCATAAATCATTTGGATAAATTCCACCCGAATGAGGAGTTATTAAAATAATTCATATTTTTAATGAGTTCCTAAGTCTAAACTTAGGAAAATAAAAATATTAATGTGTATTAATAAAAATATGGGTGAGAAGGTTATAAGTGACGAGGATCAAACCTGTTTTAATCTTAGCCGTTGATTAGAGATTAGATAACGACCGTTGATTCATCAACAAGAAAAGTATAAGAGGAGGCTTGAGGGTCAGTTGGAGATACACGAAGAGATCATAGAGTTTGATTTTTATGGGGCGTGGTTTTTCTGAGAAAGCCGAGCTAAGTGATCTAAGTTGCGGTGAGAGGTGCAGTTCGATAGAGGGATTTATTCCAAGGTCGAGGATACATAGCAGAGAGACATAACAGCGGCATGAGAGACAACACAACTCTAGAGAGGGCGGAGAAGAAGCTAGAGGGGCTGACATAGTTCCTTAGAGGCAGCGCTAGGATATTCTGTGGGAGCGGAGAGAGTAGCAGTTCAACATATCAACTTTTGAGCAAGGGAGGCTCACTGGGAGGGTGATGCAACTCCTAGAGGAGGTGACACAATTCCAGTGCAGAGCTTGGACCAGCCATCGCTGCCCAACACTGGGAGCACCATTGCATCTATGGGGTTTGATCATCCAGTTGCTGAAATTGCAAAAATATTTGTCTTCTGATAAAGGTACTTCTGTCGGGTTTATTCTTTATTGGGTGAGCCAAATTTGGCACCCTAGTTGTATTCAAAAATCTGCTTAATAATACGAACCCTCTATATGTTGCACCCGTTTTCCCAAATTGGGTTTTTTCCGGGGATGACTGTCCAAAATAATAGTGTCCCTTGTGTGATTGTCTCAGTTTATTTCAGTTCATGATCTGTATGTATGTGTAGTTTGCAATAGTGTTTTCATCGTTGTTTAAGTAATTATATAACTTTTTGAATGTAAAGAAGGAGTAGGAGATGATAAACCAGTGATTGCAGTAGGATTTTTGATGTGTAGATTAAGAAATTCTCACATGGTATTAGAGCATTTCATATCATAGGAGACTGAAGACACCAACCAAGAATATCCAGAGAATTCGTTGCAGAGAAACAACTGTCCCGAGTGACAACGTTGTTTGAGAGGCAAAGGAGCAACTATAAGAGTGACGCAGAGGCTCACACAGTGCTTGCGTCAACATTTCGAGCCTACAGAGGGTGATGCAGAGCCAAAGAGGAGCCCATGCAGTGACTGCGTCAGCTCTCTGGGCCAGTGCAGAGCTTGAGAGGCTCAATTTAGTAAGTTGTTGGGGTTAGAGAAGCAGTGTAGATTCGATCAATGGAGTTGGTGGGACATTGTTTTTGTTGGTGCAGAACAGTGTCGATGGAGATAGAGACCTCTGATAAGTGCTCATGAATCCCTCACTATCACTGGAATGTGATGAGGTGCTCTCATCATCTATCTTTGTTGAGCCACTAGCTGTTTTGGAGCATCCCCCAACTTCCTCCTTGACATACCCAAGTCCTACATAATGAGGAAATTCCTTTACTTTGATGGTGTTCATGATGCCTTGGCCATTAATGTGAGCACCTTTCCTTGATACCCCATTATTTTCAACAGTTTTGAACCAATCCCTGTAGTATGTCTCTCAAAAGCAGTGAAATCATCATTATAAAAAGTACATGAAATTAAAGAGTCACTTTTTACCTCAGGTTGGTTACGCTGCAACTTTTCCAGGGCCTCGTCCTTAGCTTGTAGCTGGTGTTGCAACCTTTGTTTCTCCTTCTCTAATTCTTGTAGGAGTCTTCTTAGCTTAGTATTCTTTGCCTGAATGCTTTGGTTGATTTCTTCAAGTTCATGGAGCCATGCCGCATTGGGTGTCCTTTTCATCTTTGGTACAACATCTGTTGAAATTTTTGTTTCATCACCTGAAATAGAACCCAAGTTGATGGTTCCATCTATTGTGATCCCAAAAGTTGCAATCTTCATTTTGTCACTGGAATCTAACCGTAAGTCAATTCGTCCACCGCTTGCAAAACTTGCAGCTGTGACCTTCTCATCCTCCTCTGATTTAGACTCTTGGTGCATGGTTGTGACTTTCTTCTACTTCTCCTTTCTGTTGTTCCTATTAGGTCTTAATTATGGGTGCAATATCCAACAAGTCTCCTCGTCATGCTCGTCTTTCTCACAATGAGTACAACAGGGTTTTTCTCCTCTTCTCCTAGTTGTCACTACTCTTTTTGGGTGGTCGTCTTGTTCATGCCACACCCTGCTTCCAAGATGCACAACTTTCACACTAGCGTCATTAAGAATTTTAGGTTCAAGCAATATTAAAGAATGATGTAAATAACTATGCAAAGAGTCGATATATTTCATCAACGTCTCATGAGTTTCTAGGGAGACATTCAATGCTAGAGCTTGTGTCCTAAACTCCTCTATAAATTATGAACATTTTGACCTATACTTTGTTTCAAATGTTTCCATTCCATCATGGTTTTTTGTCGGTAACTCAATGGGTAAAATTGTCCCCTTATAGGAGAAATGAACTCAGACTAAGATGAAAGAGGTTTATGACTATTCTTACCACCTTGCTGCAGCTTGCCTTCCCACCATACGAGAGCAGTGCTACTTAATCGAAGAGATGCTACCTGGATCTTGGCTTCATCCTCTTTGATCTGTTGTATGCGGAAGTATACCTCAACTTGCCATATCCAGTTATCTATTTTTTTTTGCATTAGATTCTCCACTGAATACAGGTAAATCAAATTTGACATCCAACTTGAAGAATGGTTTCTTATGTGTATTTCTTTGATTCATGTTAGAATGAAGAGAAGAAGTAGAAGAGCTTTCACTGGTGGATGGAGAGGGAGGAGGCTCTTCTCCTCCACCTCCGTTGTTTACCGATGCATGATCATCTGGCTTGTTCTCCTATGGTTTCACTGTCTTCTCAAGATTTGTAAATAGCTTGTCGACTTTCTCTACCATGTTGTAGAATGCCTTGTGGTAATTCCGCTCTTCTTCCCAACGAGCTTCCTCATCTACCATATTTCTTCTTCGTGGTGCACGCCTCACTTTGGGATCAAAGGATTTAAAACTTTCTTCGCCTATTTGGAGCTTGTTCCTGGTTAGCATATACTCATGCAATTCACATCGACAAATACCTGTTGTGATACCAAACTTGATCCAATATCTTTTGCTTAAAGATGCATAAAAAATTACATATTAGAGAGCATGTTAACTAGGAAAACTGAAAGCACATAAAATGAAGAGGAAAGAACATAACAAGCATGAGATCACGACACAAGAATTTGATTATGGAGTTCACCCAATGTGGGCTATGTCTCCGGGCCCTTCTCAATAGTGGGGAGGCCTTCTCTTATTAAGTGGCATAAAAGAGAATAAGTACAAGCAAAAATTACATAAAGACCCTTATACCTCCAAGTTGGAAGATGGTAAAAAAATGGAGAGACCGGCTGCTGAAACTAACAACACCACTGAATTCTTGCGAAAATCGTGCAAAAATGACTATCCACATGTCCAATTATGACAAATTTCCTTTCTGCACCTCCCCATAATATTTTTTGATACCCAAAGATTCCTTGCGGCAAGATTTCGGCCTCCTGCGAGACTCAAGGTTCCGCCACCTGCATAGAAAATCGCTCAAGTTCATTTCCGCTCTCTCGTGCCTCTATGGAATGAGATGTTATGTATGATCTCGTGGGCGGAGCCACCAAGGTTGAGCCCCATGGCTCAATGGTGGCAGGTGCGAATGTGTCGGGCAAATGCCAGGGTTTGTATCCCTGCCTCCCCGAATTAGCGACTGTTGCACTGAATTTTGGCAATTCGTTTGGCGCAATTATGGTATGCGTAACTTGGGTTCCTCCGGAAGGTTCTGTCACCTATTTTGGTTAATGTGACCTGGGTTTGACCGTACATTATCATCTACTGACTATATCTGTCACATGTGATATCTTACGAAATGGTGTTATACACACACACACACACACACACACACATACACACACACACACACACACACACACATATACACACACACACACAGATATATATATATATTATATATTATAAATATATATATATATATAATATATATATATATATATACATACACACACACACACCCACATATATGGTGTGTTGGTTCTGTTGACCATTTGGCGGGTCCGCTGGGGGTGGCCTGCCCCCAACCATTTTGTTTTATAAAACAACTTATTTGATTTTTGGTTTAGAACAATTTATTTGATTTTTGCCGATTTAGGGGGCAAACTAATCAACCCACAAATTCACCCATCTGATTGGAGGATTTCGGGTGCAGATTATGTCCAAATTGATGCCTCCTTAAGCTTGCCACTTGTCCATCTTTGACTAGAACTTTGACTTGCTCTAACTTCTTCGTACGAGCTCGGATTTTAGTGTCGTTCACACGATTGGAATCAGGGAAACGAGCAATTCGATCTGGTTTTGGTTTTGTTGCTATCTGACCACTTTGATTTTTCTTTTGTTTTTAAGGCCACTTGTACTTTGAGATCCTCCTACATCAAGGATAGTGAGCCTTTTTAGCTCCTTTATCATGTATGTGACATCTTCCTTTCTTGCCAACAATTTGAGGTCAACCTTTCTTTCCATCGCTTCGAGATCATACTTTATCTCCTTCACATCATCTTTGATTTCCATGTTTGACTTCATATCATCTTTAAACTTTGGAATTATATATTACTTACCATATTGAGAATCTCAACCTTCATTGTCTTTGTAGTTTCAATGCTCAACATTTTCCTTGCTAACTTGGATACGTTAAATTCCACATTTTAGTTTTCTTATATGTCAAAGACAAGCCTTCATAGGCCTTTGTGGGAGTCACATTTAGTTTATGTCTATATATGGCTCGTCAAGTTTTTGTAAGGTTTTATGGATAAGTGATTGCCAAACTCTAAAACTCTCTAATATATTATTGGGTTTTCAATTATAGTATTTGATCAATCTTTCACATGACTAAGGAGGATGAACCATACCCCTAGTTGCACCATTTGATTCCCAGGTACATGAGAGTGATATCTTTGAGTGTTGTACTCACCATGTTGCAGATACATGTAAGTGAAAGAGATTTAACTATGGTCTTAACTATGCCTATGGGGCTTCTCATATACCATAGGGTACGTGGAAGATCAAAACCATACATATATTTTGTTCAATACAATACTAATCATCAAGTACCAACAAAGGTACATAAAGGCACCCTAAATGACCCCTATATACTTTGCGTGCATGCTTCCTATTTGCAGTTTTACCCCCTAAACAATAGATCTATATGTTTGTAGATGCTAGTAAATGTTTATAGCCTAATAGTTTACTTGCTACATGCTTTTAGAAAAAGGAACAATAAAAACAAACAAACAAAATACACTTTGAAATTGGGGTCTCCTAGAACCCTTGAGTATCAATCCAAATTTATGATCCAAAAACATTAAAATTATGTTTCCTTGTATATCTTCTTTTTAACTCCTTATGAATCACCTCAAACAAAGTTTCCCATAAAAAAATATTCTTATTTTGAGTTGACATACCTTTCGAAGCCTTAATTTGGGGTTTGCTCTACTGCTTAACATTGCACTTATTGAGACATTACCAATTTTAATATTCCATTGATAAGTTACTGGAAGGATGTTTGCTATGTCCTATCTAGGCTCCCACTTATCCCATGCAATTTGGACCTTCTAAGAGAAAGTTACAACATTATTGATATAACCAATTATTTTTGCCATATTTTATGAGATTTAACTTGCATGCTTTGCCACTTTACCAATACTTCCTTAACTATTTTGAATTTTGGGCATCAAGCACTTTACACTGCTTTTTGTCCAATCCCACTAGGGCACCCAATTTGGATCTCACACTCTTCAAATATGGGCCTACTGGTTAAGAACATGTGTTTCCTCCCAAGGGGTTACAAGTTCAAAGCAAGAGTGGGGTAGAGTATGTACACCTTTGTAGACTTTAGGATTCAAATTGTTGTGCAAAGGGAGGTCCCTTGTTCCACAAACAAAGGGGTTTCATACACCAATTTGGTGTTTGGCTTAGTCGTGACCTTAAAATTAGGTTATTATTATTACTATGACTATTTTACTAAAACTATATGTTTAAACATAGTTCAAGGAATATAAAATATCCCTCATATTACAAGATATAATAGGTACAAAGATCAAATGACCAGTCAAACAAGTCTCCTTGATGTATATATAGGATACGTAGTATTATAAAACAATAATATCAATTTGACATAGAAATAACTAATGTAATGACAACAAATGAGGGGTTACAATCAAGATCTTAACATGTTTTTTTCATGAGAAATATCTTTATATTCCACATGATAGATATACATATTTCAGTCCTAGAGAGCCTACTTAGACAACAACGCTTGGGGCCATTACAAGAAATATTCATTATGAGTTGAACATGTCACATGTTGGAATTGAACCCTGATGGGGACGATAAAAACATTTTTCCAACCTCTCAAGGTAAACTCATTTGACTTAGGGGCTTAACATGTTAAATAAGTGGGGTATTCTATTCACAACTATACTTTTTGGAAGGGAGCCAACCATATCCAAGAACGACAAATCATAGTGGGATCTGCAACAAGGTCTCCCATTGCCCATAATTGATTTGGTTAAGACGAGATGAGATGATCATAACGAAGGCTAGTATACGGGAGAGAGCCTAGATGAGATGGACCAAGTAGGCTAGTATGAATAAGATGGTGTGAACACAAACAAAATAAGTTAGTCTAAACAAGGTAAGCCACATGAGTCCAACACAAACAAGCCATACCAAGTTAGCGAGGCAAAGTGTCATAAGAGGAGACACGTTGTGCTAACCCTCAACATTGCCAAAAACAATGCTAACAATGTAAAAATGAAATTAGAGTGAAGTAGCCTTGTACACGAAGCACACTATTTTAAAATATAAACTTTAGACAAAAAACTATAAAAATGCAATTATAAAATTTAAAACATACAACAATTTTTTTTTGTCGGCTAACCAGTGAGGTTTGAACCTGGAACCTATGGGACTTAACTCCTCACTACCAAGGCGATCACTGATCGAACTGCCCCCATGGGCTAAAAACATGCAACATTGATAAATGAGTTAATACTTCATTACTTTGATAATATCTATTGTTTTTTTTGATATATGACTAGGAGAATAACAATAAAATAGGTTAACAAATTAATATTTTCACTATTTTTGTGCTAATAGGTGCTATTTAAAAAATAAAATAAAATAAATAATTATAATTACAATTAATAATTAAACCAACCTTGATTCGTCTTAACTTTAGATCTACTATGTGCCGAGAGAGATCACATTTTTTCACTCTATAAAATATGTTTGCACTTTTAGAGGTTTTATCCCTCTCCACACACTTGGCAGATCCAAAATTAAGATAAATCTAAGTTGACTTTAAACACATTTCTTCATAGAAACTAAATTAAAAATAATTGGAGCCTATTCTGAGTGAATCTTGTCGAAAGTAGTATTTCCTACTTATTCGAATCATAACATATGGTCCGTAAAACCAGTTGATCAAGCAAGTTTTACATGAACATGAATAAGCATGTTTAATCCGATCTTAACAAATCTTTTTTATTATTTAATAAAATTACAAATTTCATTGATGTAAATTGCATACTTATACCCAACATGATTTAAATGAAATGATATTTTAATGTTCGTGAAACTAAAAATAGTTTATGAGACTATTAATTCTCTTTTTTGCCTTTTTCAATTCAATCTTTTTCTTATTAAAAAAAGAATGAACTCTCAATCTAAATGTTTAATCATAATTAAATAATTTTAACCGATTTGATTGGTAAATAAATAATTTTAACCGATTTGATTTGCAAGTGGCTCAAGCAAAACTTCACTTTGGATTTACACAAAGTCAAATTGTTGACCCATTATCCCCTCAAACATCCTCTACTTTCTCTTGAGAATCCACCTTGAACCCGTGGACTTTTATCATTTTATTTTTGTAAGTTTGATGCGATGCAACGTTATTATTATTATTAATCGGGGCCGTGGAGGGAAAACAGGGATGGAAATTAGTTTGATTTGAATTCGAAGTCCAGGGGAGAGCGGTGGCGCTTGCTGTTTGAAACCCTCACCAGGGTTCCACAAACAGAAATGAAGAACCAGCCAGCAACTCTGACTATCGACTCCGACGAAGAGGAGGATGACACTGAGCTCTTATGTGATTGGAGGGGTATACCTGCTTCCTCTTCTAAATGCAGCAACAAGAAGATGAAACAGATCTACCATGGAACTTCGCTCAACGAACTCACCAAATTCGACCATCAAGAAAATAATTCTACTCTTACTCTGCTTGTGCTGGACAATACACCCCTCAGAAGATGCGGAACAAACAAACAATGGGCGCATGCGACTACAACAGAAGGTCAACTTGGCGAGGGTTCCATTCCCTCTCCCTCTCCTTCTGTTGTGTTAGAAACTCCAATTTCAGCTTACTTGAATGCTTCCACGCCAAAGACCACACCCTCCATCGGAGACCTTCCGTCGAACGCCTCGGAATTCACACATTTCCTTCCCAGGCTTCCTAAAAGGTGTTCAGGTAACAATTTGACCTATTTATTGAAGCGATTGTGTTTCAAATCAAATTTGTTTAACAGATAGCTAATAATGTAGAGCTTTGGACATTCACTGCTTTTATAGACAACTCGAAAACTCAAGACCAACTCCTTCTGGATGTGGGTACTTGCCAATTCGCTTGACTGTAGAGCGTTCGGCAAAATACCCACACCATTGGTAGAAATATAGTTAATTAGTCCAGGCTCCTCTGAACTCCTCCCCCAATGTAGATTGACAAGTACTTTACAGGGGTTGCCCTGTTGCTGAGAGGATGCTCTCCTAGCTTGTGAGATGCTTCGACCACATGGTGATATCTCACATTGAATGGTTGCAACTTGTATGTTCATCATAAGCATTTCAATGAAAAAGGTCTAGGTGAACATAGTTCAACACATCTAAGACCAGGTCAAGGGTTCAAAGTTTCTCATTGTAGCTGCATCAAAGGATGTTGAATACAACCCATATGTTTAACCCCTTGGATGCAAGGATCGATTTTTGAGATGGGCTTTTCATGTCAAGTTATTCTTTGTCATGAAAATATTTGATAAACCAATGGTTTGTGTGTATGTATATATATCAATGTCACATGGATCAGGAGTAAAGCTCACTAAAGCACATGTTTGACTCAGATTGGGCTAAAAAAGGGCTTTTTCCTGGCTTGGGCAAAGTCAAACTCAGGATTGTTAGCACTAGTTGTGATTAATTGTGAGTGTTTTGCAGATTTAGTTTGACTCAGATTGGGCTTGAAAAGAGTTTTTCCTGGCTTGGGCAAAGTCAAACTCAGGATTGTTAGCGCAATTGTGAGTGTTTTTCAGATTTTTTTTCTAGAGCTTTTTGCAATTTTTTCTCAATCCAAGTGTTTGTACTTTTTTACATGTTAAGTTTTCTTGAGTTTAACTTTTTCCTAATTCCAAGCATGGTAACTTTATATATATGTATATGTATATGCATATGTATGCATGTAATTTCATTTTTAGGTAACATATATTGGGGGAAATCACTTGGGCACTACCCCTTAGTCCATGGATGGCACATAGGGTAAACCCTAGATTTTCCAAAGCACAAGTCTAGGTTTTTGAACTCATGAATATATCATATACAGTTCATCAACAATTGACTCACTAAGAGCAAACATGTCAGGATCTAGACCCTTGTTTGGAGGGTAATAATTGTTCCTCACAACCAGTCAAGTTACACCTAATTGATGATATACATATATTCTTTTCAACCACATTGTAGTATTTCATTGTGCCTTGTAGCTGCATCAATGGATGTTGCGTACATCCCATATGGTCAAGGTTTCGGAAGTTGTGCCTTGTAGTTGCATATATGGATGTTGTGTACATCCCATATATTGATGCAAGGATAGATTTTTGAGGTAGGGCTTTTACGTAGATATTCTTCATCATGAAAACATTTGATAAAATAATGATGATATATATATATATATATATATATAGGGACTGCAATAGAGGAAGTACAATAGTGGAAGGGATGACCTGCAATAGAAGCATTAGTGAGTAGGACAACTTGAGGTAGTGCCCCACACACACACACACATATATAGATATAGGGACTACAATAGAGGAAGTACAATACAATAGTGGAAGGGATGACCTGCAATAGAAGCATTAGTGAGTAGGACAACTTGAGGTAGTGCCACACACACACACACATATATATAGATATAGGGACTGCAATAGAGGAAGTACAATAATGGAAGGGACGACCTGCAATAGAAGCATTAGTGGGTAGGACAACATGAGGTAGTGCCATATATATATATATATATATAATATAATAATATATATATATAGGGACTGCAATAGAGGAAGTACAATAGTGGAAGGGATGACCTACAATAAAAGCATTAGTGGGTAGGACAACATGAGGTAGTGCTAATCCGTTAAAGTGGTTATTCAGGCAATGGTAATTGTTTGAAGGGTTTAATGTCACCGTAATCAGTTAAAAGGTTAGTCAGGCAGTGGTGGTTAATCATTTGAATTTATTCATCCAGTGGAAGTGAGTGCGAGTACGCCTAGCTTTATGGATGGAAAGTTCAAGGAACGCTGAAACACTAATCCTTGGGGGGGGCAGCTGTGAACTTGACCTCGCGTCGCTACTCCCGCTAGCTGTCAGGCTAGTAATCATCCATTGCTTCACGCTAACTAATGCTTCTATCACTAGATGCTCCCACCAATAGCTATTCTCGAGAGCTATCTAACCTTCCAAGCAACCTTACCTGCCTACTTTGGCTGATTCTACTGATTGAACCAAGCCATCAAACCAAGCAATCTCACCATCGTTATAGCCATCAAATCAAGCAATCTCACCTTCTACCTTCTCTCATCTCATCTACCAACTATCGGTGCTTAAGAAAAAACTGAAGAAAATCTATCCCTCTTTCCCGCTCGTTCTGAAAGTCGAGCGAGATAAACATCAATCGGATGGGGAAGAAGAATAAGATTAACCCGCAACCGAAAGGAACCCCGGATAAGCAAATGCGACAAACAACGATGAACTGGAAAATCGACTTCAAGCGAGATGTGTCTCTTAGTAACACAACTTATCGAAGTATCTGATTCACATAGATGCATTTGACGTTACAAAGCTAATTCCAATTTGAGTGCCATAACCAATTCTATATAAGATGCGAATGCTACAATCGACCTCATTTATTCATATCTACCAAGAGCAAAGGCATTATCAGTAGCTCAATCTCGATCATGAAGAGATGCTGGCTAGTGAGGTGGTGTATATAGTTTGACTCCTTCCTTTCTTGTGGCTGGTGAATCTACTGGGATTGCTTCTTGGTAAACAAGGTCCATTAGGTTCGCTTGACTTGCCGTTGGTGAATCTGCTTGCTATGAATTTGCTAGGTCAACGGGTGCAACTTGGTAAATTAAGTCAATAAATCAAGTAGATTGGCTTGGCTACGGGGATGAAAAGAGTAAGCGTCTGTAACCTGTTATTCCGTCTCGAGCAGGCACAACAGAGCCAATTCAAAGAGTGCACCTTGTGTAAGGTACAATCCAAACTAAATATTGGACTATATAGCATGAAATGGTGCAGTGCCTATAAGACAACCTGATCCGAATTGGATCCATGAAGAATTATCAAAGTGCCATGACTGTATCAAATCAGGACAAACTTCAAAATTTATGAACAAAGAGCGATCAGGAAGACCTCTGGACAGTGGCAGTTTGCAGCCAGCAAGGGACGATGAGGACCTTGGTCAAAGCGTGTTGACCGAGGCCCATGGAGATCGCGCAGGAGGCAAAACTGACAGTTGGGAAGCCCGGATCGGGAAACGGAGGCCATCGCTAGGCAAAACCCCTCGAGAAGGAAAGGCCCTGAGCGCTCGGTCGCATGGGGAGCCAGGAAACCGTGGGGAAAGCGCTAAGGCGAAAGGCAGGCCTCGCACTCCAAAACCGGCGGCATATTGGGGGCATCCTTGGGCGGTAAGCGAATTTGGTTGAAAACGAGCAATTCCATTCATTGCACGATGCATGTTCGGTGGATGAGAGGGAAAATCGCCTCTTATCGCGCGCTAATGGTCGAGCAAGTCAACCGCATGAAATGAGCGAATATCGTAGGATCTGGGGGTTCTAGATCTTACGGTGGAGATCGCGCCCGATGGAGAAACCGGATTTGACAGGGGAATTAAGCCGCGACATAAAGAAGTTTGAAGTCGGATTTGACCGCTGAGTTGGCGGATGAGTCATTCCATAGTGTAACTGGATTACTGAACCGTCGAGGCAGAGCTGGCGCAGTTCACAAGAGGACAAGTGGCCACTCCCTGTAAGCCGTTGACGATGACGCAGAGGCAGGGAACTCCAAGCGAACAGCAGCAGGCAAACCGAAGGGGCGGAAGAGACATCCAACAGTCAAGGACAGATTGGCTTTAAGCCATGAACAGATAGAGAACAGAACACGAAGAGAGAAGAAGAGAACGAAGACAGAGAGAGCGAGAGCAAAGACAGTGAAGCAAGAAGCAGAAAACAGAGAGCCGAGCTGACCTAAGGCAGCATCGAGCAGACAGAAGGCTTGAGAGGTTCAAGCAAATCCCTGTAAGGGTCTGTCGAGAATTGAGCACCACATTAGGCTCCTCCCATTCAAGACCAGAGAGGTCAAGACTTGGAAAGGAAAAGAGTCTATGCACTTTAGTGGCTTGGGGAATCCAAAAACCACCCTACCAAGCATTATTTGTTTCAGGAGACTCAAATTGAGCTCCTCATTGTAAATCTTTGCTTTAAAGACACAATAAAAGAAGGCCACCACTGAAAGCTGGACCAAAGATGTAGCCCTGGAGAATAAGGTGAACTCCTTATTAAATATGTTGTGTTCTTGTATTTGCTTACTATGTTTCTCTCACTCTTTTCCATTCTTCCAGTGTTTGTGTATTTTGCAATCTGATCGATCCGTTGCCTAAAATAACATAGACACACACCAGCACATGAGTCTGTAATACCTTCATTCATTAATTCATTAACTGAGGTCACTCATGAGTGATTTTCAGATCAAGTGGTATCAGAGCTTTAGGCTATTAAGATTAGATAAGCTTGTGTTAGTTTAGCTGTTGAATGCTAACTAGATCAAAGCTTAAATTAGGAGAAGGAGAGTTGGTCGAAACTAATCCTGAAATTGGGAGAGTCTATCCTCGGAAGACAATGTCAAAGGAAGGTTCTATGGGGCCAGACCCTCAATTCATAGATAGTTTCCTAGCCATAAAGTTTAGGGTACAAGAAATGTATAGGGACTTTAGAAAACATAAGGATGAAGATTCATCAGGCTCTAAGCAAGACAAAGGAGAAGATGAGTCACATTCCCATGACCACTCAAAAAGCAAAGGGAAAGAGGAAAGCTTTCTCACATCTCTTGATAGCCCTAAAAAGAAAGCATCTTTGATCAAACTAGATGTTAAATTTGATTTACCTATATATGATGGAGAGTTAAATGTAGAAAAGCTGGACAATTAGATTAGACAAATTGATGTTTATTGCAGAGTACAGAATATCGACTCAAACAAGAGCAAGATTCAGCTGGCAAACCTATGCCTTGGAGGCACTGCCTTGGTTTGGTGGGAAGGTAGAACCCAAGCTGACATGAAAAGACATGGTAAGACTATCTTTGTTTGGAGTGAATTTGTTTCTGCAATCAAAAAGCAGTTCTATCCATTGGCCTATATGCAGCAAGCCATGACGAGTTGGCAAACTCTTCGACAGTTGAAAGGGCAAAGTGTGCAAGGGTACACTCAGGAATTTAGAAAGAGAGCATTGATTCTAGGAATCTCATTAGACTCACTTGAGACTCTGTTGAAGTACATTGGTGGTCTACACAGCTACATGAGGCATACTATCCTCATGTTTAATCCCACTAGTATAGATGAGATATCTGTACAAGCTACTCATCTAAAGGCTAGAGGAAAGAATGGAAGTCCAGAAGTTGGGGGATCATCCCAACCCACTGCAAGCAAGAATAAGGCGGGCTAACACTGCATAGAAAAGCAAGGCTTCATGCACTCACTGTAAAAAAGATGGGCATGATGATGAGCATTGTTGGATTCTGCATCCAGAGCTGAGACTTAAGAAGTTCGAGGGCAAGAAGAAGAAGACTGTTGCAGCTATTCAGAAAGATTTGGGGTTAGACTCGGGAGATGAAACAACCATTGCAGCCACAGGTATAAGAGGTAAGAATTTTGAAGCATCTACTAGTAATTCTACACAATCTACTATTGATGAAGAAAATGAGAGAAAAAGACACGAGCTTTTCCATATTCGAGTTATTTCCAAACATCAAAAGATTGATACTTTGTTTGATAGTGGCTCACAAGTAAATTTGATTTCTGAAGCGATTGTAAAGAAGTGGGATTAGTAACTACACCTCACAAAAAACCATACCCATTAGGATGGTTGAATGATAAAGCACAACTACAAGTGACTAGACAATGCAAACTCAAGTTTTCTTTTGAGTCAGCATTTGTAGATGAGGTTGAGTTAGACATAATTCCTTTGGATATTTGTGGAATTGTTTTGGGAAGTCCTTACCTGTATGATAGAAAAACTATTTTCTATAGAGCTGAAAACAAGTATCTACTTATTAAAGATGGAAGCAAATACTTTATAAGAGCTCATAAACTCAAGAATAATTATATTCTCATCAACTCAGGGCATATGAAACGAATGATAAATTCATGCAAACAATTCTTACTGATGGTTGTAAAGGAAAAGAAACCTAATAAAACCAATGTATTTGAGGGCTGTAATGCTGAACAACAAGCTGATTTAGAAAATGTTGTTTCAGAGTATGATATCTTGTTTCAAGAACCTAAAGGTCTGCCACACAAAAAGGAATAGTGCATGATATTATTTTGCAGCAAGATGCTCCATTGCCTAACATTGGAATGTATAGGTTGTCCACTTTAGAGAATGCTGAAATAAAAAAGCAGGTGCAGGAGTTGCTCGAGAAGGGGTTCATCAGACTTAGCACATCACCATGTGGGTCATCAATCATTTTGGTGAGAAAGAAAGATGGCTCGTGGAGAATGTGCATTGATTACCAGCACTGAATAAGATAACAATAAAAAATTGTTATCCCCTTCCTCGCATAGATGATCTTTTAGATCAATTGAAAGAAGCTGTTTACTTCTCCAAGCTAGACTTGCACAGTGGATACCATCAGGTCAGAGTTGCAGAACAAGATGCGTGGAAGACTGCTTTCAAAACAAAGTAGGGATTGTATGAGTGGTTGGTTATGCCTTTTGGCTTAACTAATGCTCCTGCTACTTTCATGAGATTAATGAATGATGTACTCAGACCTTTTCTTGATGATTTTGTTATTGT